>JAOVYU010000063.1:12316428-12334653 GCA_025674565.1 Synodontis membranacea | reverse complement strand
AAATTTCCCTTAAATTCAATCTCTTTTCCAAAGAAAATATATTACACATGGGAAGGGGTTAGCAGTGCCTAATTTTGAAAAAAAAAAAAAAAAAATGTTTATTA
Organism: Synodontis membranacea; assembly: GCA_025674565.1. Classification (NCBI taxonomy): domain Eukaryota; kingdom Metazoa; phylum Chordata; class Actinopteri; order Siluriformes; family Mochokidae; genus Synodontis; species Synodontis membranacea. The sequence goes on along the minus strand of JAOVYU010000063.1, from coordinate 12,334,549 downwards.
TTACTTATTAACTCAAATTTGACCATGCTGGTGGTATGATGGACAATGGGGACAGGCAAAATTCTTCATATTCTTCGGAAAAACACAAATATAAAAGTTGAAATAAATGTCTTTTTTTCTCTGCTAATTATAAAAAAAACATGTAATAATTTAAAATGATACAGTTCAAATGTAGATTTATGAATGTTATGAAAAGCTGTAGCAGCATTACATCTCGGGACACTGAACCTACTGAAATGGCACCGAATCTGTAGAATGACCCATCTATTTTACATTTACATTTTATACTGTTAGAAAGAAAACAGACTGAACAATGTGTTACTGTACTGGGGTGTTACAACAGAAATGTGTATTACTGTATTTCTACTGTATATTCAGTATGCTACTTTAAAGCTTATTCATAGCTGCTGTACATTAAATGAATGTACTATTAAATTAAAATCTGATCGTCAGAACATTATGGTGGTTTATTCTAAATTTGTTAACAAGCTGTTCTGCAATATGGTCCTAAAATACCTGAAGCACTGCAGTCAATTTACTACTGTCTGGCTAAGTTTACTCCTTGTACCTTACATACAATTTTGGGACAGGTGACAGTAAACCGATAAGGTGGCGATATACTGACACAGCAGATCAGAAATGTGTGCACTTGATACCACTCAGAGACAACTCAAACCAACTATAACAGATTCATGGAGTTACATCAAGAGCAAAATAAGCATGCACAAAAACATTTTGTGCATTTTCCTTAATAAATAGCAGGAAACAGAGAGCCTACAGAGAGTCCACCAAAGCCCTGGTATTAAGCTTGTGGAAGCCTGTATCAAACAACATTAAGGTCTCCTCAGTGATGAACTGGAATAACCCCAGTGAGACAACAGCTAGCAACACGACAGGCTTTGTTAGCAAAACATACCTACATGCAACTTCAGACCAGCTAGTGGCAGTCAACTCTGAACTCACTAAAGATCGTCTACGTGTCTTGAAATTACCAAACATTTTGCTCTTAAGTCTCTATCAGTGAACAGTTGATAACAAAATAGACTTCATGTTAAAACTATGACGAATTTCCTGGTTACACGATTGCACTTTTTTTTTTCTTTTGCCATATAGCACACAGTTATGAAAGGGAATTATTTATAAATATTTATAATTGCACGATCCTGTATCAACTAGACTTTTCAGTCTGGTTCCTCTCAAGGTTTCATTCTTATGTCATCTAAGCGAGTTTTTGCTTGCCGCTGTCGCCACTGGCTTGCTCATAAGGGATGAATTTATAAATTTAAAATGAACACTTGGCTTCCACAAAAGGTCCAGACATGGACGGCTGGACACCTGAATTTAGAGTTTACACAAGGAATTCTTGATATGTTCATTAATTTGCAAGAGAAACCCGTTCTATCCTAACCCTAGCCAGACACATTTCGCATACATCAGTCACACACTTTGGTTGAGAGGCAGGGAACAGCTTGCGCAGGTTGCCAATCTGTCACAATGATGTACCAAGTTCCTTCACTTGTTAAGTTCCTATATGCTGAGCCCAAAGCCTATCCTATGATTGGGCACATAGGATTCTATAACGTCATCCTTTCATTTAGGTAGACATTTCTATCCATTTCTATTTACCTTAGCACTGGAACCACTGGTCAAAACTTTCTGCCCAAGACTCCAGAGAACCCATAAGCTTAAGCAATAAGCCCATGACATCATTCAATCTGCATCGGCGTTGGAGAGTTTTCTACTCTCCCTGCATAATGTAGTAAGCACTTTTTTTTTTTTTTTTTTTTTAGACAAAATTAATTTAGGAAAATTATAATACTGCTCCAAAAATCCCTCCTCTGCTTAGGAAACCAGAAAAAGGTTTTAAAAATCTAATTTAAAATAACCTACTGTTATAAAATTCACAAGAATATAGCTTGATGGTCCCACCTACAAGTTTCCTTACTGAGCGGAGCTAATTACATACTACAGACACTCCAATTAGAATTTCACAAAATTACTTCTGGCAATTCAATAAACTGTGTAATAAATTCTTGTGGAATCACAAACAACCTAGATTAAACATTACAGCAGCCAGCAGACAAGGGGAAAAATATAATGATATGCCATTACGCTTTTTGCTTAAGATATATAGCTCTTTGTCCTTTAATAATAAAGAGGCATGTACAGTGCCATCCACAGTTATTGGCACCCCTTGTGAAGATGAGTAAAAAGCGTTAGAAAAAAAAATCTACCTTCTGGTGAAGAAGCTTCAGCTTACAAAGAAAAACTTTAAAAATCCAACCTTTAATTGAAATAAATTTATTCAATCATGGGGTTACCAAATCTACAAAAACCACAATCAGGCGCCACCTCCATACCAGCAGCTTACTTGTCAGTTAACCAGAAACGTAAGTGCTACTACAACTTTGACTGGAAACTGGAATGTTCTAAGGTCTGATGAAAAAAAATAGAGCTTTTTGGCAATAAACACCTGAGCTGGGAATGGCATAAAAAGAAGGATGGATATAATGTAATGTATAGTACTGGTTCTGTGATGCTGTGGGGCTCTTTTTCTTCCAAAGGTCCTGGAAACCTTCTTAGGGTTCATGGCATCATGGACTCCATGAAATACCAGGACATTTTAAATCAATATCGGGCTGCCTCTGCCGGAAACTAAAACTGGGTCATCATTTGGATCTTCCAGCAGGACTATGATAGGAAGCATATGTCCAAATCAACACAAAAATGGCCATGGCCATCTCAGGCCCCTGACCTGATACCTATCTGAAGAACAGGGCGCACAAAAGAAGGCTTAGGACCCTGGATGATCTGGAGAGATCCTGAAAAGAGGAATGGTCTCAGATGCCCTGCTCTGTATTTCTCCAGCCTTATAAAACTTTACAGAAAAAAAACTCAGTGTTTTTTTTTTTTTTTTTTTACTGGCAAAAGGAGGTTGTAAAAGTATTAAATGTAGGGGTGCCCGTAATTGAGGCACATGTGTTTTTTGTTGAAAACAATTATTTCTCAATGAGGGGTTTGTTTTTCCCTGTATAAATTTGAAGCTACTTCACCAAAAGGTGGACTTTTTCCTAATCCTTTTTACAAATCTTTACAAGGGGTGCCAATAATTGTGGTGGGCACTGTATACATATAGTTCAGTTCTAACATTGTGCCTAAGTTCAGAGACAAATCCCACCAAACCTTCAGCTGATTCAGAGAGAAGCTTTCATTTCATTACAATTCAACTTCCAAAGAAGTTAAAGGAGTTTGATGATAACTGGAATACATGCAATTTTTTATATGCACATCACTTCCATGGCACGAATCCATGTTCACGGTCTGCCTCATGTCATTTGCAATACATGGAACCTTCACCCCCACTTAATATTTTTGGTTGAATTTTTTATTTATTTATTTATATATTTATTTATATTGGAGTACCTTAGAATTTGAGGACTATGTTGACCTTGTTCTTCTGACATGAATTCCAACTTAAAAAGTAATAAAAGAAGGTCAACAGTAACAAAAATCAGCATGGCTTTTCTACACGAGTGAGGAAGATCCTTTAACACTAACTTCACCAGTGCTGAATACTATGACTTTCCAGGTGTCAAAGGAGTACAGTGGATCGTTCTGTAGTGTCTTAGCAACACTACAAACATCTAACTTTAATGTGTTCTCGGTGCCAAGTGAAAAAATTACGTGGAAAATACTGAGGATCCCCACTACACAAGGAAAAAAAAAGTTATTTCAGTAAGCAATTGATCATTTGATAATAAAAAAAAAAAGACATTTACTAGAATTTGAAGCTTGAAATAAACCAGGTGACACTACACATGATGTCAGACCAATGGCTTGTAGATGTTTACTATCACTATGGGCATGACAATTAACTGTCTGTCCAGTGCAGAAACAATGCCTTGGTATGGGAAAGCTGAAAAGTCAAAGAGTCCCCCCCCCCCCCCTTTAGGTCTCCCTATTTTCACAGGGCTGAAGTAGTGGTCCAGGGCCAGATGGCTGTCCTGTAGCCCTGCACTCAATACCTTCTCTCTGATAGAGCAAGCAGACCGTTACACTCCCCAAAAGGGTCTGAAAGAAAATACAGGAAGAAAAGCCTTGCATTCCCAAATCTTTAATTACCCGACTGTCTGCTGCTGCTTTTCAATGCTCCTTTCTGAACAGGCCTGCCTTCTGAAGGGAAAGAAAAAAAAGAAAACCCTTCGAGCCTCAGGAGGAGACCCTTTGCACGAGAAGGAGTAAGAGAACCTGAAGAAAAGGGGGGAAAAAAGGAGACAGAGAGGAAAGAACATAAAAGATATGCAAATGTGTGTGTCTAGGGCGACAGGCATTAACCACTGCTGGTGCTGTCTATTTTTATCTGTTGTCTCTTTGCAGCGAGAGTAAGGTGTGTGATGGCTTTCTTAAGCTCGGTTTTAAAGACCTCCGCAGACAGGCTGAACAAGCTATTCCAAAAAAATAAATAAATAAAAAAATAGACAGGGTAGTCAAAAAACAGAAACACGCCAAAGCATAGCGCATTGCAGAAATAAGATGTCAGGGATGTACCATTTTTACCAAGGCTGCATAGATGACCAAAAAAAAAAAATAACTCGGACAAGTGAGGATGGAGTGAAACTTGACCCAAATAGATTTTCTGTTACACAGATTCCTGTGTAGCCCCACACTCAGATCACTGTAAGTAATATTCCGCCATATGGCATTGTATTATCTTTTCAGGGCACAGATAAAAGTGTTAGGGAAAGTAATAGGTGGATGGGGCAAGCAGCCAGGTTTTGAAAGGTGCCTGAAACCATAGCATTCTGGTAGCTGTCTCCCTGTGCCCCTAATAAAGACTCCAAACAATGTGAATAATGATATGGATCCACCAGAGGGACATGCAGTCATTGCATAACCGATGATGCGTGCTGGGCGGAACCCGATATCCGATAGCGCAAGTGCAACCCTGTGCAAGCCCTTGCTTTCAGTGTTATACCACAGCTCATAGACGCATGTAGTCAGGAAAGTGCTAAGCTCCCTTCCGCACATGGAATGTCAGTGAAAATGGAAAGAATGGGAGTGGAGCAAAGTCGTATTTGTTATTGTTTGTACTGAATGAGCCACGGCTTGGGAAACAGCAGGCTCGCTGTAAAGCATGGCACTCCTTCTCGCTGCTTAACATATGCCATTTAAAATGAACAGAGCTCAAACAAACAAACGTGGGAAAATGGCTTAGGACACTATGTGAACTATAGAATTATCATGCGGAACACAGCATCATCCTATAGCACCCCCTGGCTATCGTCAACTGATGTTTCTCTTGGTGAATGCCTTTCCGACAATGTCACAATGTTTGCCAGGCCCAGTCTTTTTCTTGATAATTCTTAAAAGTAATTTTCAATACGTTTTTTGTCATTTTCAATGGCAATCATAAACATACATAACAGATTATTTCTAACCTCACCTAATTGCTATTTGTGAACTACTAAGCATATTGCACCGCTTAGCTCTGTCCATAAGGTGCCAGTATTTTGGCATCAAATTGAAAACGATTAATGAACATTATGGACGAACGAATATTATGTTGCTGTCCTTAAAAAGGCTCAAACCTTAGGCAAGACGAACCACATGATACAAAATAATGCTGTTGCAAAGCTTAGTTACAGCATATGCTACATGGTTCCCTGGAGGCTTTGGGATCATCTCCCCCCATTGGCTTCTTTTATAATTCAGTCAGGGTTTTTGCAGCATTTGAAAGATGAGTCATATGCAAGGTTGAGTCAAATGAAAACCTCGGAAGTGCAACATAAATTAGAGAAACGGTGCATTACATAATAACAAACAATGCAGAATACAGTAAAGAGCCTTTCGTTTGACTCATCCTCATTACATTCACCATCCACTTTGTTAGGAACAATTGTCTACCTGTAGATTCAAGCAATTATCCAATCTGACAATTACATGGCAGCAGCGCAATCTATAAAAGCATTCAGATACAGGTTAAGAGCTTTGTTCACATCGAACATCGAAATGCAGAAAAATGGGACTTTGGCTATGGCATGGCTGTTTGTAGAGCATACACTGAATGGTGCATAAAACTAAAAACATCCAGTGAGTGGCAGTACTGAAGGTGGAAACACATTGTTGATTATAGAGGGCACAAGAAAATGGCCAGACTTTTAGGATGTGGTAGCGCAAGTAATCACTTTACAACAATGCAGAAAAGCATCTCAGAATACGTAATGTGTCGAACCTTGTGTCAGCCTAGTACATGAATCTAAGGCTACAGTGCCCAGGCTGCCCTGGCTCACCGGAACGCGACAGCAAAGACAACCACATGATTGGCTGACTGGATAATTCTATAAATTAGCAAGGGTTCAGGTGCACTTCTTAAAGTAGCCAGTGAGTTTAAGTCCATAAAATGCCAAACATTTTGCTTTTGCGCTCATTCTGGTTTGGGTCCTAATTCTAACACCACCTGATACACTTTTGCAAGTATTTTGCCACTAAAGAGGGGCAAAATTAGTTTGAGCTGGATAATTTAAAACTCTCTTCAAAATATAACTTGCAGTTAATATTGCTAATGACTAACCAATAGAGACAGATATTTTTCAGTTTTCATTCAGCTTTAATTTTAATTGGAATTGCACCCGTGGCTACTGTATACAGGGGCCTACCTTTACAGCCAGTGCTTTTTCCTCTTGATACAATGGGAAAATCCAAGCAACTCAGCCAAGACCTCAATTTCCACAAGTCTATTTTCCAAAGAACATAAACAAATATCTGTTCAAAACAAAAAAAAATTCATCGGTACAGATACTTCATATGCTTCAATACTTTCATATTGAAGCATTTGAAGCATCTGTACAAATATAAAAAGCTTGGGCTCACACAGACACTGCATTATTCATGAAACATCAACTCTCAGAAATGAACATTTGACCAAAAGGCTCAACTGGACCAGACAAAAACAACAAAGTATCTACTGAATGAGTCGGAGGCATCAGATACCAAAATATGTACATGCACCATTAAAAGAGTCCCACATCATCACAGCCTAAAAGGCTGTTGTGTAAGGAAGAAAACCCTACCCTAAAACTTTCATTGTGGATAGGTGCTCTCTGGTCAGATTAAACAAGACTTGAACTGTTTGGTCATAATGATCAGCCATATGTTTGGAGAGAAATCTGCTTTCTGACATCGGCAAAAAATATTTCCTATTCCATTTAAGAGACGGCTAGATGACTGGGTCAGAGCATTTCCAAAATGGCAGGCCTTGAGGGCTGTTCCTGGCATGCAGTGGATTCTATCTACCAAAAATTGTATAAAGAAAGGACAACCAGTGACAGGGTCATGGGCGCCCAAGGATCACTGATGCGTGTGGGGATCAAAGGTTCTCCTGTTTGGTCCAATCCCACGAAAAACAGCTACTGTAGAACAAATTGCTGAAAAAGTTCATGCTGGCTATAACAGACAGGTGTCAATACACCGAGTGGCAATGTGATGCTCTGGCCAGTTTATTGGTGGGAAAGCTTGGGTCCTTGGGCATTCATGTGGTTTCTTTTACATGTACCAACTTCCTAAACATTGTTGCAGGCCAAGTACATGCCTTCATGGCAACAGTATTCTCTAATGGCAGTGCCTCTTTCTGCAGAACAATGTTCCCTGCCACACTGCATAAATTGTTCAGGAATGGTTTCAGGAACATGACAAAGAGTTCAAGATGTTGACTTGGCCTCCAAATTTCCCATATCTCAATCCAGCTGAGTATCTGTGGGATGTGCTGACAAACAAGTCTGATCTACAGAGGCCCCATCTTGGAGCTTACAGGATTTACTGCTAATGCCTTGGTGCCAGATACCACAGCACACCTTCAGAGGTCTTGTGGAGTCCATGCCTCGATGGGTCAGAGCTGTTTTGGCAGCACACTACATACGCGATAATAGGCAGGTGGTTTGAATGTTATGGTCGGATTGGTGTACGGTAACGGTCTGATAAAATACCATTAATCACACCCGGGCAAAAAAAAGACACTCAGACATAAAAAGTCTTAAAAATACAACAGTTTCAGGCTAACCCTATCATCCAGAGATCAAGAGTTCGAATCCCGATGATGCCACAAGTATATGAGGCTCAAGAGAGCAAAATTGGCCTGTGCTCTCAGGAAGGGAGGAGTGGCATAGTCTCGCTCTCCTCTGTCAATAAAGCAACAATAGCTACTCATGGGCATCCATGAGATCATACAGGCAGAGGTGGGCAAGTAGCACTTTCCTCTGAGTGTGTTATTGCTGCCCCTGACACTGCATGAGCAGCAGCTTGAAAGGATGTGGAGGTCTCGGAGCAAACAGTAGCCTTCTTCCTTCCTGATTGGTAGCTGTCATATGACAGGGGAGTGCTGTCTGGTGGCCATGAATTAATTAGGGATGAAATCAGGGAAAATCCCCCTCAAAAATTACAACATATGCACAGTTTAACTGATTCCCGGGGGTTAAGTTTCCGAATGAAAAACACTAGACTATTAGACCTCCTTAAGAACAAGCTGTTACATGAATGTCCTTCTTGAAAGCAACATCCAAATGCAGCACTTTTCACTTGCATTTCACTGCATTGAGGTAGGACTTTCATAAAATCATTCCACAAGATAATGACCAAACAATAAATAAATTGTTGGGGAACAACAAAATCAGCATTTTTGCATATATACCTTATTAGAATTACAGGAAAACACTCAGTGCTATGAGTTCAAAATCCTTAATTTGTGTTTAGCTGTGTTTGTATAGATTGAATTAACAGTTTTGAAAATGCAAGACATGTAAAGCCAACAGGCTGGACAGGGAAAAACTGGTGCAGGAACATGACATTAATGCAGCCATGCCTGCACACAGAATACTAAATGAAGAAGAAGAAGAAGAAGAAGAAGAAGAAGAAGAAGGTCAGAAGAAATTCAATAACAGTAAGACAAAGAGCAATAACGAGCAAGACAAAATCGACCACTTACAGGAGATAAAAAAAAACATAGAAAATGAGAGGGAAAGAGAGACCAAAACAATGATCAACTTCATATAGAGAACACATCTTTCAACTTGCTCGGTTTCAGTGCCAGAATAGCCGGCCCACAAAGGCAGTCATTGTGTTTCACGGCTACGGACCTCAACCAGAGTTCAAGCTGTCCCGGACCTGCCCGGACCTGCTTCAACTCCCCAAGCACCACAGCTCCATGACCACTTTCATTCCTACCCCCTCCCACACACCACACGCCCACCTGATATTGTCTGAGCTTAGGTTCGTCAGGCTTTTACCACTGGGCTTTGCGGTATCCACAGGACCGAGTTCCGATGACATGACACTGCCAGAATTCTTATGTTTCACGCGGAAGAGCTTGCATGGGTTAGCTTATGTTTCAGTGGCTTTTACAAGCACGGCCAAGGACAATGATGAACGGTTTAAGACAAAGATACATGAAGACAGCCACAAAACACACTCGCACATGCATAAGGATACAAACACCCATTTGTGGAACTCAGGATATAATGGAAAAATCCTTGAAAAGAGTGCAGGTCACATCCTGAGAGGATCCAAGAGAAGATTTACAGCTTATGTTGCTTTGCTGGGCTCCATGGAGAAGTTGAGGGTTAGCCAAGGACTAATTGAATTGATAAAATCAAAGAGTGCACGAGTGAAATCTCTAAACTAGAGAGTCGGAGAGAAAGAGTGCAGTGAGAGATAAAGTAATGGAAAGAGTCACTTGAGTGCCCGCATTTAAAAACAGGAAGACAAGATAAACCTCTGAACTAACACTGGAAGGTTCATGTGAAATTAAGACGATTTGTATTGATTCATGAAGCCATCGTATGTTCACAGATGCCAATGGCAACAGCGCAACGTGTCTATGAGTGGACAAACAGGCAGGACTACAAAGAGACACCTGTTTTAGCCAGCAACTCTCTCTTCCTATTTTTACATTAGTGGTCTATGACAGATTATCAGATTCTCATGAGCAACTGACCCTTATCCAACACCCCTTCCCTACCACACTGCACCTATTGACACCACTGACATATACACACTCACACATATGGTCATTTCACAAATGCTATTAGTGTAACATGGTCTCATCAGAGCAGCGTGCCCTTTCTCAGTTTATAATAATCTTCTTTATTATTAGACTGAATGTCTGATGAGGTCAGCACAGGCCTGCTGCAATATTCTTTCCTTCCTGCCATCCCTCTTTCTTCCATCTTTTGTCTGTTCTCCGTCTCTTATTTATTTTTTTTTAACCCTATCCTTTACGCGTGATGGTCTGGAGAAACCCGTCAGTTTAACAAACTAAAGGTAAAAAGAATCAGCCTGCCTAAAGATGTCTAAAACATTGACAGCTAAGTGTGATTTGCTTGCACAGTAAATATCACACTTGGATCAGTTTGTTTAAAATAACAAGCTTAAGCAATTTAGTAATCTAATTCTAGCTGTCAAAATGTCCACGGTACTACCGCACAGCATTCAGGACGGGATTTTTAAATTCAATTCTCTCTTTTCACTTTTAGGGCCTATGTCCTCCATATTAATTTTTTTCCACTGACAGCCTCTATTTTTTTGTACAAATCCTACGAAGTTCAGCATCCATCGCCCTCAGCGTCAGCCTACGGGTTTTTTTTTTTAATTTTTTTCCCTGCTGCCCTCAGGTGACTTTCAGTTTGAAAATAGTTATATGTTTGCAACATTTCTCTCTCACTGACCCATCAAAATCAAGACGGGGGACTTACGAGACCAACACCCTCAACAATGTTTTAAAACTGGCTGTACTTTTCCAGCGGCTTTCTTGCATGGTTCATCTCCTGCACCTAGACGCTTCTTTTCGAAGGCATATTAGTTCCCTTGCTGAGAGCTGCTGCCAACGCCAGGACACGATTTCTTCCCATCATTTCAGCAAAAACAAAGTTTTCTAAAGTAAACCGAGGCTTGATGTACACAACAAAGGAACATGGAAGTGCTAGATGTTTTTTTTTTTTTTTGTAACCTAGCAACAATAACTGCTTCAGAGAAGCTCTCTGGAATTCTTCAGCATAACCTCAAACCATCAGCTAGACAACTGAAACTTGGACACAACTGGGTGTTTCAACATTACAGTGACTCCAAACACACATCAAATCTGGTTGTGGCAGGCTCCCAAGTGTAATATGTATGTATATGTATATGTATATGTATACGTCTATATATATATATATATATAAATTTAGGACAACAGTTACCAGGGGTGCCGCCAGACAATTCGGCCCCACCATCCCACCACCACAGGCCAAGCTAACCCTGAAAAAAAAAAAAATAACACTGTGCAGAAATGCATGCAACAATCTTCATACAGTGGAATTCACTGTTCGATGCCAGACTGATACAGTACCTTCTAAAGTACATAGTTTACAGTTTGCTTGTAAATTTATTGGTGAAATTCCATTGAATGAAAAATTCTCTGGTCGCCAAATCAAGAGGTTAATTCTGCTTGGGGTCTTTATAATGCGTAACAAGTTTACGGCAATCCAGTCACTACTTTGAAATGTATCTTGTGTCAATGGACCTCATGGCAAAAGTCTATCCTGGACATAGTGGACATGCACACACATCTTCCAAATTATACATGGAAAAATAATTAATGTTTGAATTCTTACCACTGAAAGGGATTTTATATATATATATTCATCATAATAATAATAATCATAATAATAATAATAATAATAAAGAAATGCCTATGGACCCTCTGAGATTATGCCAATTGACACCATTCAATGCAATGCTGCTCATCTTCTTCATTTGGGAGTAGGGCTGGTCCATTGGTAGGGTTATAGGGATAGGGAAATGAGCCTGACGTTGTATCTGTTAGGACTGGCATCAGGTAGCTGGAGAGACAACTGATTTAGAATGAATAGCTTGCTAAAAAACCTGCATCGATAAATTAAAAGCGATTCAAATGATTTCACAAAATCATACACTGTGTCTTTCGTAGTTATTGAAAATTCATTCTGTTCTGAGGATATTTTCATATACAGTATTGCCTTGATAACAATAGCCAATAGTTTTGTTTTTTTTAGTATAGTATATAAGACAGAGGCTCTTGGGAAGTTCACTTTTTTTTGCCAAAAACAAGAAAAGTAAAAAATAATAATAATAATAATAAAAAAAAAAAGTTAGTTTTAAAATATTCCATTTATGACAATAGATTATTATTATTTTTTTTTTGGGGGGGGCATTTCAGTATTCTAATAATTTTTCAGGGTCCCTGTCCCTGTTGGGAAATTAGAATCATCCCAACCATCCACCCGTCCCGCACCACCTCCCCGTACAGTGCCTGTGCAAGGGCCGTTCGTAGCCAGCCACAACTCACTCAATGCCGTCAGCTGTTCAGTTCTAAAAAGCATTTCTTAGCGGCAGTGCTCTCTCTTCTGGAACTGATCACACAATTGGGATCGTTCGCCAAGACTGGCAAAACTGTTTTTTGTGAAAGAGGTTGTGCACAAGCTCATTAGTTATTAGCTGCCAGACAATGATTTAACTTCCTGTTTGTCGAAACTTAAGGGAATCATTAAAGTCACTGGAAATAATTGCACCATTTCAGGAAAGAAAAAGAAAAAAAAACCCTTTCCACAATGCAGGTATTTCTTACTTCTATTTCTGTTCTATAGGGAACTCAGAGTAAGCATTAACGAAAACTTTCTCAACTAACCAGAGCGAGGAACTACACCAGTGCTACCTAAACAGCCTCCAGCTAGACAGAGCAGCAGCAGACACCTGAACCGAGCTTTGCTCATGGCTCGTAGATGATAAACGCTCGTGCTATCAGCGCGTTATATGGACGCTCAAACTGACATCAGTGAGTTGCCATGATCCTGCGTTGTGAATTAGCTATTCTTAGTTGCGCTGGAATAAATACTGTAAGGCATGAGGGTTTTCATGCCAAATCGATAGACATGTCTGTTTTGTGTGCTCTGTTAAAGCATGCATCCTGTGGAACATTTGGTAAAGTAGCTCCATCTGGGATGAACTCAATAACCTCTGCCATTCGCCCCTTCTCTCCTTCTGTCTCCCTGATACTTTCTGCATTTTCCTCTTGTGTTTTTTTTTTTTTTCTTTTTTCTTTTTTCACTGTCTGGGTGATTTTTCATCACCCCATACTATCAGTCTTTGTGCATTTCCTGTCTGACCCTAACACAATTAATCCCAGCTACTTTCTCTCTAATTGTTCGTAAGAGGTTTTGGATGCAGACCTGAAGAGAAAAAAGCTTTGTCATTGTCAAATGTTACAGTATTACAGCAAAAACAAAGCCGGGATCCCATTCTTCCCTGAGAATAAACCACATATAAATAGGAAGGTTCAAAAGAGTTAACCAAAACTATTTAATAACAAGGATTACAGGATAACAATGACAGAATGCTAAAGACAAACAGAATGCTTAAGGAAAGAGAGAGAGAGAAAGAAGAAAGATTGCTTTATACCTTTAATTATCTGTGGCCATCAATTTTTTTAAGCCGAATTTGCAGCACATGATCTTCAGCCCAATTTTACAGTCCCAGACATTAGTAAACAGACTTTCTTTAATCATGAGTCGAAATAAGAGGACTTAGAAGACATAACGTGATGACCGATGACCAATGGCGGTGTCCTTTATTACCTGCGTGAGCCCGGAACCGACTGACTCTTAATATAAGAAGAAAGTAGTCTCTTTTTAATGTCAGGTCTACCTTTAGTTTATCTTAATCATATAACCTGATATGGAGTCAGGCATAACATTATGACCACTGACAGGTGAAGTGAATAACACTGATTATCTCCTTATCTTGGCACCTGTTAGTTGATGGGATATATTAGGCAGCAAGTGAACATTTTGTCCTCAAAGTTGATGTGTTAGAAGTAGGAAAAATGCTCAAGTGTAAGGATTTGAGTGAGTTTGACAAGGGCCAGATTGTGATGGCTAGACGACTGGGTCAGAGCATCTCCAAAACTCTCGTGGGATGTTCCCGGTCTGCAGTGGTCAGTATCTATCAAAAGTGGTTAAAGGAAGGAACAGTGGTGAACTGGCGACAGATCCATGGGCGGCCAGGTCTCAATGATGCACGTGGGGAGCGAAGGCTGGTCGTGTGGTCCGATCCAACAGACAAGTTACTGTAGCTCAGATTGATGACGAAGTTAATGTTAATGCAAGAATTCAGTGTGCAAGGTTTCATTTATTACCATTTTTTTTTAAATGACCAAAAATAAAAAAAATCAAAAATACAGGGTCAGAAATATATATACAGCACACCTAATATTTGGTTAAATGTCCCTGTGCAAGTTTCCACTTTATCAGATGCGTTTGGTAGCCATCAACAAGCTTCTAGCAGAATTCTGACCACTATTTTTGGCAGAATTGAGAGAGTTCAATTAGATTTGTGTGTTAAAAATGGAAACGACATGTGTGTTGCGTGCTTTATCCATCCCACAACCAGCTTTGATATTGATAATGTTTTGAGGTCGTGCTGGAGAATTCGGAGGTTCTTCATTATTCCACTTGAACTGGCGGCAAAACAGCGCTAGAGCATGATGTTACCACCACCACCATGCTTAACAGTTGGTACAGTGCTCTTCTGTACCTTTGGTCATTGTGGAAAAAAACAACTTTGTCTTTGTCTCATCTGACCATAAATCATTCCTCCAAAAGGTTTTTTTTTTCTTTGTCCATGTGGTCAGCTGAAAACTTGAAGGTCAGCTTGAAGGTGTCCATTTTTCATCAGCAGTTTTCTTTCTTGGACGCCAGCTTCAGCTAGAATTTGTTTGACTGTAGACTGTGTTTCAGCAGCTTCCAGCTCATGGTGTGTGGTTCCTGGGGTGTTCTTAACCATCAGAACCATACCTTTGCAAAATTGCTGGCTTTGTACTTGCCGAACAAACCATTTTTATGTTGTGCACAGAGAAGTTGCCAACTGTAGTCAGTGGACAACAGGAAGTTACGCGGACTTGGCTTTGGCAAATTAAAAGATATTTTAGATAACGCCAGTCAGTTAATAATTTAAGGAAGTGTATGTATAATTTTGATATTTTGATTTCGTACACTGTGTTGATTTCAGAAAGCATCTCACAACTCATAATATGTCAAGTCTTGATGCAGATGGGCAGCAGAAGACCACATGGACCACAGGAATATAAGGCTACAGTGGGCACAAGTTCACGGAAACTGGACAACAGAAGACTGCAAAAAAGACATGCAATTTTGGTGTTCAGTAAACGAAATTATCTGCCAAAGGAACACAACAGCTTGACATTAATAACGTGTCTAGTAATTGGCTCTATAATCTTAGATTTATTTTACTGTAATCTTATTCGAGATTATTATTGCTAAGATTTATTTATTTATTTATTTTGCTCTGCTCCGGGGTTTCTTTTATTAGGTCCCGAAGCTCTACTAAACCTAGTGACTTTTATCAGTAAATTGGTTTAATTGCAAGAATGTGCTGTGACCGACATCAGGATAAGCAGAGGGCTATTACAGGCAGAGTTCCCTTCTCTTACATTCTCACAGCGGGGAACGGAAATCAAGTGTTAGAGTGCTGTTTCAGATTAAACACTAGAAAGAGGACTTGGCGAAATGCACACTTCCCATAGTTTAAAGCACATAAAAAGAAGCAATTAATGGCTGCTCCGTGAAAATAAGTGGGCAATTAAAACATAAATAGAAAAATGACACGCTGGAAATTATACAAGTTGTCCATACAGCACTGGCCAATGCAAAACAGTGTCGCCTCACAGCAAGAAGGTCCCGGGTTCGATCAAGGGTGTCTTTTCTCACATGTGCTGGTTCCTTCCGGGTACTCCGGTTTCCTCCCACAGTCCAAATTCATGCAGATTGTGAAGTGACTACTCTAAATTGCCCATCGGTGTGAATGTGAGTGTTAATGGTAGTTTGTCTCTGTGTTGGTCCTGCGATGGACTGGCAACCTTCCCATGGCCGTACCTGAAGTCTGCTGATTGGCTCCAGCTTCCACATGACCCGCAAAGAATATGATAAGCAGTATAGAGAACGGACGGACGTAACATTCATTGTGTGCCTCCCACTGGTAAAATAGCCAGGGGTCAGAATCAACTCTGACAACAGCATAAAATCCTTTGCTTCTGGACGAAACTATTTTAATTAAATCGTGTTTGGCCTCAATCCTTATAACTATCAAACAATTGAAATATTGAGGCTTGTTTGAAGGCACAGTTCCACAATAATAGGCCTGTACTTCTTTGTAACGCTGGAAGTAGAAGTCAGTTAAATTGCATCCTTACAGTACAGTAAGTTTGGAAGACCAAAATCCTGAAAGGACTGCAGAAATAAAAACCCCTTTCAACGGATTTGTGTCTACTTTCAGCATCAATTCCTTTTCTTCATTTTATTACGACTACTTCATTAGCGCGATCTGATTTTTTTTTTTTTATACAGGTTTTTACTTTCACAAGACAAAGTGTCAGCCAAGAGGTATTTCTTACACATTAAGAAGGGGGGGGGAATCGTTACAAAGAACTTAAGGAGTTTTCTGTGATACGTCTTGTGTGCAGCAGGGCCACGCTGTACCAGGAATGGCTACTGCAGTATTCATTCACTGTCCCTGCTTCTTCTGTGCAGTAATCAGGCAGCCATTAGAGATGGAAGCAAAAACCATCTTTTTTTCCTGTGTCCTTAGGTGAACTAGTATCCAATTTGCACCCGCCCCCCCCTCCCCCCCCTCCTCTATCTATCTATCTGAAATCCATTTTCTTCCAAGCACCACTGCTTTCTCTCATTCTCAATTCAATTCAACAATGCTTTATTAGAATAAATGCAGCAAGTAACATTCTGGTCACACCAGTTACTATAATCATGCAGATGAGAATCAATAATTGACATTTTAATAGCATTAAAATTGTACGCAGCTCTAGGAGGCAGTGCTTCTGGTTGTCCTAGAGCAGTGTAAGTCATAGAAAGATCTCTCAGACCAGACAGCACTGAAATCCGCTTTGGTTCTAAACAGCAATTGGGTTAAATAAACTCTACCCATCCATCTATCTATCTGTTTTTAGGACGGCACGTTGTCTTGATGTTCTACGGAATTTAGTGGGTTGCACGTTCCTGAGGCCACTGGGTGGTCGGGGATTTCAAATGAAATGGATTGTTCATTTGCACTCTATTTTTTTTTTGAACGCTGAATAGTACATAGTATTGTCCTAATAAAGCCTTTTTCAGTGTTTTCTCTGTATTCCTAGGACACATTTACAGAATTTGGCAGGTACGGTGCAACGGGGTGTTCGCTATAGCATCGGCATCCATCACAACAAACCAAAATTTGCACATGTACAGCACATGTAAAGTATTTTGCCTGAAATCTACAGTGAAAAACAGATATAAATGATAAGCTACACTACAGCATGCTCTCACTCTCTTGTAGAATACGTTCTTTACAGCAATGCCTTATTCACGACCCCCCCCCCCCCCAAAAAAATGAGCAAGAATTTGTTCACATACACCTTCAAACCATCTCTCTGTCCACGCCTGAATCTCTCCTGCTCTCTGCCTCCCCTAACTCTCTGCCACTTTCATCCCTCTTTTACTTTCTCCCTTCTGCCTCTTATTTCCCCTCTCGGGCTGATGGAAGAGGGTGGGGTCAATCTGCACCGGTTGCCATGACACCAGACAGCCCTTGCTTGGTAAAGGCACGTAGTTTCCTCTGTTCTATTTCCCCAGAGCTTTCCATGGGGGAGAGTGTGTGTGTGTGTGTGTGTGTGTGTGTGTGTCTGTGTGACAGCACTGAGCAAGAAAAAAAAAAAGAAAAAAAAAAAGACGGAGACAACAAGTGCGTGCATCACATGTCAATTCTGTTAAATTACAAATTGCTTGAACGCGAATCTGCAGGTAGTGTCTGGTAAGGTAATGAGACATCTCTCAAAGATCTATCTGTCTATGCTATACCACGCCAGAAAAGACGTGATATCATTTGCTGGTTGCTTCGGCATACTTAAATAATTTACATTTTGACCAACATATCGTTGGTGCATACTCTTGCTACTGCACTACAGAAGCAGACTCTCTCTCTCTCTCTCTCTCTCTCTCTGTGCTATCTATCCCAAAGCAGGAGCGCTGATGAATAATTTAGCAGTTGA
>JAOVYU010000063.1:12268832-12283382 GCA_025674565.1 Synodontis membranacea | reverse complement strand
GAGATTTTAGAGGACGTCATGCTTCCATCTGCTGACAAGCTTTACGGAGATGACGGTTTCCTTTTCCAGCAGGACTTGGTCAAATGGTTTTCTGACCATGATATTACTGTGTTTTGTGTATTACTGTGCGTCTCTGGATAGAGAATCTATGGATTACTGTCAACGAAAAGATGAGAAACACCCTGCCCAAAAATTCAGAGGAGCCGAAGGCCGCTATCAAAGCAACCTGGGAAATATTCTAATAATTTGAGATACTAGGTGCCTGATTTTCATGAGCTTTAAGCCATAATAATCACAATGAAGGCAAAAAAAAAGGCTTGCCATATATTTCACTTTACATGTAATTAATATGGAATACATGAAAGCTTTCCTTATTGAATTTAACTATGGAAAAAAAGCACCTTTTCACGATATTATAATTTCTCGCTGGTTCTAGTATTGTAAATACCCACTAGTACTGACGTCACAATGATTATAACCAACACATTTATATGTTTATTTGTTATAACTACAAAGCAGTAGTAAACAGAAATTTGTACATTCTAACCCCTTTTCAAAATAAAAGCAATTATTTTCTTATTTTCTAGGCACAATAGGTCTACCAACAACTGTAGCTATTTTACAAATAACTAATAAATTGCACTTCCTACAGCATAACAAATGAAACATAAAAGGCTCAGACACTTTTAAGCAAGAATGCATCTAGAATTATCATGCTTCGAAATAATCCCATTAGATAACTTATTCATTAACAAGCAAAGAAATAAGCATGGCACTACCACGTGTCATGCCCACACAGCCCCGGTCAAGTCAAATATATAGACATACACAGGAACATCCTAGAAAATGCACTTTTAAAAACATTTGAAGAACAAAGTTGAAGAATAAGAATCTTTTCCAGTGTAAATGCATGTTCATGGGTACACCCACCCCACTGCACTGCAATTCCAATCTATTAACCCACTTATACCAAATACAGACACAACAATGGACTATCTCTACAAAGTTCATGTGTCTGATCAAATGCTAAAACAAGCAGACATTCATTTCCCTTAAAACGGTCTACCCAAAACACTGACCAAAATCGCAGACTACGAGTTTGTTCCCTCACCTTCTTCCTCAAATTTCACACCTTCTGGTTTGAAGTTTCTGTCTCCCAAGTCTCAGAGGTACAGTACAGGCAGGGTAAGGGAGGGAAACCTCTTCAGACACTTGTTTTGTATTTCCTCTTTTCATTTGTTTGTCCCTTTCTAGACGAATCCACTGTCCATCCCTCCTCCCACTCAGCAGGATGTAAAAAAGATGAAGCGGACAGTGAGAGAAAGCTCGACAGGGGAGTGCTAAACAAAAATATCTAAAGGAGAACTTCACCTCCCTG
The DNA here is from genome assembly GCA_025674565.1 of Synodontis membranacea. Taxonomy (NCBI): domain Eukaryota; kingdom Metazoa; phylum Chordata; class Actinopteri; order Siluriformes; family Mochokidae; genus Synodontis; species Synodontis membranacea. Next base: position 12,282,004 of record JAOVYU010000063.1, on the reverse strand, counting down.
TTTAGAGGCTGGGTTTCAGGGGAGCCAAGCAAGCCTCAGCAAGCATGTTTTGAAGTGAAAGACACACTTTTATACACATAGGACTTCCCTTTTTTTCAATCCCTGAGTCCCACCTCCTCTCTGCCTCTGTCCCTCCCTGCACCTCTTCTATAATACCCCAGCCCCTTTCCCCTTTAAACGGGCTTCACAGGCTTAATAGCAGTACAGCAGCTCAGTGTAAAATGCAGTCGGAACTATAGATGGATAAAAAAACGCTAGACTTCTTAGTCATTCAACAAATGACTAGTCAATTCATTCAGTCGACTCTTAAAAACAAACTCTGATTTTGCCACAGCCTCAGAAGCACTCTCCTTGCACAGCTGACGAAGAACTTTTGTCCAAAGCATTCTGTTTCACTGGAAAATATTACTTTATTATATTACTATGTATTATACTTAACTTTTAGTACCTCTAACAAGTACACTGCAGTAAAGTTCTGGATTCTTTGCAGTTGCTTTTTTTTTTTTTTTGGCACACAAAACCCGTTTGACTTCATTATGTCTTTTTTCTTTTTTTTTTTTTTTATTGACATGCAACCATTCCTGTTTAAATTTTATTTTATTTGAAAACATTTAATTTTGTTGGAAAAGTAATGTTCGGTTTTAGGAACATAGGAAAAATTATAGGAACAGATAGTCTAAAAGTAAGTTAAAGTAAATAACAATGTTCGGTTGCAAATCTTTTGCTTGTAAAACCTGCATTAAGCCAGTGACCCACTGACATCACCAATCTGATGCAGTCATCTTCTGTGATGGTTTTCCAGGTTTTGTACCACAGCTTCTTTCACTTGGTGTTTGTTTTGGGGATTCTCCTCTTCAGGAAGTGAAATGCATGCTCAATAGGGTTCATGTCTGTTGATTGACTCGGCCACTCTAAAAACTTCCACTTTCTTCAATTTGTTGTGTTGGTAGTGTGTGTTTGGGTCATTGTCTTGCTGCACGATGAAATTTCTCACAATTAGATTGCATCCATTTCTTTGTAAATTGGCAGAAAGAATATTTCCGTAGACTACTGAATTCACGCTACTGCTACCATCATGCGTTGCAACATGAACAAAGAAACAGCCATGCAAACCCAAACCATGACACTATCTCAGGTGTGCCTGGCAAATGAGCTCATATGTTTCCATATGTATGAGCAAAACCTTTCTTTCTACGCATTTTGGCCTTTGGAGGTTAATCTCGTTTCCCAAACGTTTGTGACTCATCTCAGCATTTCTTTGCGAATTTCCATCTGGCTCTTAGATTCTTACTGCTGAGTGGTTTGTATCTTGTGGCACGGGCTCTACATTTCTGCTCTCAAAGTCTTCTTCAATCAGTGAATTGTGGTACCTTCACCCCTGCCCTGTGGAGGTTGTTGGTGGTGTTAATGTTGTTGGTGCTGTTATTTTTGGGTTCTTCTTCCCAGCTCTCACTTTGGTTCCGTCATCAACTGCTATTGTTTTCCTTGGGCAACCTGTTCGATGTCTGGTTGCTAGTACATCAGTGGGGTTTCTTTTTCAAGACGTTCCAAAAAAAAAAGAACAACACACTTCTAACTCAAAAATCAGTGATTCATACCATCATTTCATCAGTGACTACATTGGCAGATCACCTCACCATCAACCCCTTTCGTAAGACAGACCTTTACTTTACAGAATTTAAGAAAATATTCACCTCCACACCTATCTTAGTTCAACCTGACTCTTGCCGCCAGGCCATCACTGAGGTCTATGCCTCCGACACACTGGGGGAGGGGGGTCGGAGCAGACCACTCCCAGTACTCCTTCCTTGACCTTAAGTGCCACCCTCACGCCTATTTCTATTGCCTTTAACCCCTGCTAAGGGCAATTATGATGTCAGGGACAGGGAGCTGCCTGCTGTGAAGATCACATTAGAGGAGTGGAAACATTGGCTTGAAGGAGCTGAGCAACACTTTACTATCTTTACAGCCCAGTAACTTCAGTCAAGCTATTCTATGGGCATTTCAAGTTCAAACTCACTTACTGGCTGGGTTCCAAGAATGGTAGACCAGGAGCTATCTCCTGCCAGTGCCTCTGAAGTGGCACCATCCTGTCCTGACACCACCCTCCCTTTGTCATGGCTGCTGTTACCTAGAAGATACAGTAAAGGCTGTGGTGAAGGAAGCCCAACAGACGTAACCAGACCAAAGTAACAGCTGTCCTATATGTTTACTTGTGCCAGACTCTGTCCCAATTTCTCCAGTGGGTTCACACTTCCCAATTCACTTACCATCCAGGAGTCAGCCGCGCCCCGTTCCTTCTTAAGTGACACTTCTATTGATCTGCCATGGATGCTGACACTAGTGACAACATCACCGCCTGCATTGTGTGTGCTGGAGTAAAACCTCCGATTGACTGTTTGCTGGGCTGCATTGTCTCCAAAAGAAATATGGCTGCATGGTCATCATGCATCATCACAAGCAACTCATACCAGCTGCTAAGTATGTTGGTGGAGGGGTGATGACCCCGGCTTGTTTTGCATCACAAGTCCTGTGAAACTTGCAATCATTGAGACAATGATGAAGACTTCTTTATTCCAGAATATTCTTGAGACAAATGTGATGCCATCTGTCCAGCAGCTTAAACTGGGCCAAAATTGGGTCATATAACAGTACAATGATCCCAAATGCACCAGCAAGGTGACATCTGACTGGCTCAAGAAGAAAAAGAATCAAGGTGCTGGAATGGCCAAGTCAAAGTAAAGACCTCACCCCATTGAGATCTTAAAGAGAGCTGTACATACTGTAGATGAATACCCTTAAAGATAAATGAACCAAAGCAATTTTGCAAAGAAGAGTTTGCAAAAGAGTTTGCGATAGAGTTTTACAAAAACGAGGTGAGAGACTGATAAACTCCTACAGGAAAAAATTAATTTCACGCATTTGCAACGGGCATTTGCCTGAAAGCATTTGCCCCGTCATTGGGAGATTGCGAGTTCGAATCTCTGTGATCCCATTCCCATCATGCCAGTCAACCACTGGAGTTGCACGAGTCATCAATATCCTTATGCCCTGATAAATTGGTGAGGGTTACTTCAGGAAGGGCATCTGAGCCAAATAGAGCGCACGAACAATAAACAATGATCTGCTATTTCAACCCCTTCAGAGCAGCCGAAAGGAGGGTAAATGGATAGATGTTGTGTTTTTTGTTGTCATATAATTGTTATTTAGGCTCTGATAAAACACAAGGACTGTGTACTTTCTTTTTAGTTAAAACTTCATTTTAAGTTATTCATTCATCTTTAGTGACCACTTTAGACTGATCAGAGCAGTGGATTGCAGTGGATCTTTAGTCTATCACACTGAGGTGGGCATTCAGCAACAGAACCAGGAGGAAACCCACATGGACATGAGAAGAAAATGCCAAACTCCACACCGACACTTTGCACCTGCCCATAATGCTTAAATTACATACAGTGATTCATTCTATAGCATTCATTCTATATTCTATAACATAAAGCATTATATACAATTATACTGGAATTACTCCATCACTCACCTTTGCATACAAGGACAAGGACTTGCCGCTGGTCCTCACTAGAAGAAACTGGATAGCTTCTGGGTGCTATTTTGTTTGCCATGTGTTAACAAAAAAAAAAAAACGAAAGCATTAAATGCATTGCATAAGCAATCCACTGCATCTAATACACTCTCATGGTAACGAACGCTGTCTTGTCCCACAAGCTTCATTTCTGACCACTAGCTCCTTCCCCATGCAGTGCTTCACTAATTACTTTAGACAAATATCTTGTTTGTGAATATTTGTTTTTGTTTTGTTTGTTTTTTTGTTTTTTTTTTTTACTTTTTTGTGTTGTTGGGTTTTTTTGACAATAAATATAAAGAAGAAAAAAATTGGAATTTTAAATACTTTTGTTTTTGTCATTGAACAGTTGCCAGTAGGGCTGTAAGCTGGCTTATAAATTTTGTGCTGGGAACACTGACTGTAAATCCTACCTTCTGTATTTTAGAGGATTAAATACAAAATCTTGGCAGCCTTGTGTAAGAGTGACAGATCAAAATACATGACAGACGTTCACATCTACTATGGATATGAAACAGTGCATGCTAAAACCACTCATTTTTTCATTGGTAATGCTATCCAATAACTTTTAGCACTTATCTTTTATCATTTGGGTACTTCTGTAATTGGTTGATTTTGCTTTTTGTTCTGCACACTGGTGACTGCATATTGCGTATTCTGTGCAGACTCTTTTTACTGGCAGTTCAAAACACGTCGCACAATGAGCGCATCATTTTCTAGAAGCATGTGTTCTTTGAGCCTGCCACTTTCATCACTTCTTCTCTCTATCCCTGTCTCTGACCTCAGTTTGTCAGTTCACAGCTGCTCATCACTGAAACCACTGTCAACGTACACACATTAATCAGCTCTTGTTAATCAACCTGGTTTTTTTTTCATGGGGGAATGCTTGAAGTAAGTGTAAGTGCTTGGTTTGCATAGTACTTCATATTTGAAAGCAATTACAGAGAAGATAAACAGTGGAACTGAATGTGAAAAGCCAATGGCATCTCTGAAAATGCAGAATAGAACAATTTATGAACGTCGCTATATATAGACACGTCAGAGAATATTGTACTACAATTACTGCTTGATTATAAAAGCATATTATAATTACAGGTAGAAAAGGGTATGTAGTTGAGAAGTGAAAATGTTAGATTCACTGATGGGTTCTAGGAATTTAAAGGGTTAAGATGACCACCACTGCAGGTTGTTCTCTCTGTTTGACTGCAGGAAAGGGGAATAAATAGTGGAGGGCTTTGCTTTGCCTGCAGATCTGTCAGAAGGGTCAAAGGCCACAGGGTACAAAGGCAGATGAGAGCACTTGCACTGAAGTGAAGGTGCACCAGAACAATACATCCTATAGAGGTGAGGAAGGGGGTGGAGGGTTGCCAACAAGGTGACCAAAATAAAAGCACTAAACTCAAGACACTTCAAAGCCTGAATATAAAGGGTATTAAAAAAAATCGTTAAGAGAACCTAGCATATAAGCAGCCAGTGCCCTTAGCCCTCAGCCCTATTAGCCACTTTTAATGTCTGTTCTAAGCTGTCAAACAGGCTGGCTTGCCTCTATACAAAAACTACAAGTAGAACAAAGCTGGGAAATTTGCTGCTTTACAAAGGTCAAGTTGCACCATTCAACGATCTAAGCATCTCATTAAAAATGCATGTTTGGGGGTTTAACAATTGACATTTCTCATTGATTATTACAATTTTAATTCTCATTACAATGATAATCAAACTTTTTTTTTAATTTTTTTTTTAGTTGTTTTAATTTAACGGATGTATTTTTTGTCAAGGTATGACAAAAAAATTTTTTTTTTAATTTTTATATAAGTTTAAAGTGAATGGTTAAGTGCAATTCTGCATTTGGTTGTGCCATCTAACACCAACACCAGCTTGTATGGAAGCCTGGGAAAACCCTTCACATGATCAGATGCTATTTGGGCAGTTCTGAAAACTACCTAAGCAAAATGCTTGTCTTATGCATTTATCTCAAGTTATGGCATTTTAAAATCGACCTTAACACTTATAATAGAATCTTTCTTAGGGAAAAATAACAATAATACAAAATTGCAGAGAACTAAAAGGTTACAAAGGGACATAAGTATTCACTTTGGTCATCAGCATCATCCACATCAATCTCTTTCTTATCAAAGTTGCTCTTAGTATTTAAATACTAGTGCTCATAAAATACATCAGTACAGTGCTCTTCGCTTTCGTGATCATGATATAATGGCACTGGAGCATTACAAACATTTTGACAGGTGCAATTAAAAAAAAAAAAAAAAAAAAAAAGAATGATTAGACTTATGTGAGTATTGCTATGACAAGTACCCATCTAAAAACATGATCAAATCATGAGAAATGCACTTTCAGTTAGCAAGGACATTGTGTTTGTTAAACAGTCTATTTAGCCAACATCTGCAGGCAGATATCAAGGCAAAATTGAAAAAAATAAATAATAAAGTAAAAAAAAAAAATTACTCGAGTTTCTCTATCCTAAGCAATAACAAAAATTTGTAAAATAATAATAATAATAATAATAAAAAATGCATTTTGTAGCGATAAACAGCTTAAATCTTTTTATGTCTCTGGTAGGTTTGAAGCCAGTCTCTAAAGCAACTGATCATGACAACTAAAATGTACCATAAAATGATCAACTTAAATGTACCATACCTTCCCCAATCGATACACTATATATACATTTCCCTCCAAAAGTACTGCAATGGCAAGGCTAATGCTTTTGTTTTGCTAAACGCTGCAGAAACTTGGGGTTGCGATCAAAAAATCAGGTAGATGATAGACCAAAATTTCAGCTTTTTGATATGTACATCTATACTCTTGGGCAAAACAGCACCAAAACCGAAATTGCAAAACAATAAGCTAATGGTCTCAGAAGCAAATAACTGGTCATGAAACTAGCAATTATTAAGCAGATAGATAAAATAACATAGTATGAGATACACTGTGGTCAGAAGTTTATATACAGTCATTATGGACATGAAAGTTATTCAGCAAAATTGGGATTTTTTATTAATTATTTGAACTGTTTTTTCTGGCAAATAATGATTGTACAACATACATCTTTAATAGATAAAAACAAGAACTTGGTGCACAAGTTCAAAATCATTTTAAGTTTTCTGAAAAAGTATGCATACAGAGTCAAAACTATACATACAGCCAGTTAGATTATTAATTCATCCAAGAAAAAAAGCCTCTTAACCAAACTGACACCTTCAACCTCGAATAAAGTTTGCAGCTGATCACATGGACAAAGAAAAAGCTTTGTGTAGGAAAGGCTTATGGTCAGATGAGACAAAGATTTGAGATGTTTAGCCACAATGACCAGAGTTACAGAGGAGCACTGTACCAACTGTTACGCATGGTGGTGGGAGCATCATGCTCTGGGGTTGTTTTGCTTCCAGTTGAACTGGTGCATTGCACAAAGTGGACAGAATAATAAAGAATCTCAGAATTCTTCAGCATAACCTCAAACCTTCCAACTAGATGTTTGAAACTTGGACACAATTTGGTGTTCCAACAGGACAATAAGCCCAAACACACATCAAAGCTGACTGTGGAATGGATAAAGCAGGCAAACATCCAACTTAAAACAAGTCCTGACCTCAACCCAGTCAGGAATATGTGGACTGTGCTTATAAGTCCATTCCAGGAGACACACGCATTTAATTGAACTCTTTTAAGTCAACTCATTTTGACTCAATATTGATTTCCAAATCCCAAAATAAACTCAAACTTGTGCACCAAATACTTTTGTTGTTTTTTTTCCATTAAAGATGTACAGTATGTTGTACAATCATTCGTCCCCAGAAAAACAACAGTTCAAATAAACAATAAAAAAAGATCAATATTGCCATGAAACTCATGTCCATGACGATTGTATGTAAACTTCTGACCACAACTCTGGCTTTTCCCTTTGATTTCCTTAAATGTTTAAGTCTTGTGCGTAAACCTGCAGACAGCTTTTTGGGGTTTTTTTTTACAGAAAGAAGAGTCAGTGATGTTCCACTCAGTTGGCACAGGGGCATGTTTACCACTGGGTTGCATCACCTCTTCTTTTACCAACTCCCTGTAAATGTTCGGAAACCAAGGAGACAGATTTTTTAAAGTGAAACGTTGTCCCATTCTTGCCTGATATATGATTTAAGCTGCTCAACAGTAATAGGTGTAGAATGCGATTTGACATAGTTTTGCAGTTTTGAAGCAAGGACTTCCCAGAACAAAGATGTCTGGGTGGCAGCATATGTTGCTCCAAAACCTGTATATATCATCAGTCCATATTAATGGTGCCTTCCCAGATATGCAAGCCACCCATGATATATTACATACTAATGCACCCTTATCAAAGATGCTGGCTGATAACAAGCCGGATGATCCCTCTTTTCTTTATCCAGGAAAGGACACGGTGTCAATGTTTTTCAAAAAGTTTTTTTTTTCTTAAATCATTGCACTATTTTCCCATGCAGGCTTTTACACCTGTCCCAATCTTTACTGCTGAAAGGCTCTGCATCTCTGGGAAGCTAATAAAATATTAATAATAATAATAATAATACATTAATAAAAATACGCTAATGTTTACACAACTTTTCCAGTCTTCTGTTGCCCCTGTCCCAACTTTTTGAAACTTGTTGCTAGCATCAAATTAAAAATGAATATATATTTTTCAGAACGATTCTCAGTTGCAGCATATCTTGTTTTTGTTTTATGTTCAACTAAATAAGGGTTTACATGTTTTGCGAATCGTAGCGTTCTCTACTTATTTACATTTTATACAGCATCCCGACTTTTTTTTTTGGAAGCAGGGTGGAGGATGAATAAAATGAACATATGGTCTTAAAGTAAATTAAATAACACTTGCAATAACTGCATCAAACCAGCAACCCACTGACGTCACCAAACTCTTGCTTTCTTTTTTTGTGATGCCTTTCAAGTCTTGTACCACAGCTTCTTTCAGCCTGTTTTGGGGGATTTCTCCCTTCAGTCTCCTCTTCAGAAGGTGAACTGCATGCTCAGTTGGGTTAAGATGGGGTGGTTGACTTGGCCAGTCTAAAAATGTTCCACTTTCTTCCCCTGATGAAGTCCTGTGCTGTATTGGTTTGCATCTTGTGGTATGGCAAATGTTATTGTATTTCTGCTCTCAAAGTCTTTTTTGAACAATAGACTGCGATACCTTCACTCATGCCCTGCAGACGCGATATCATTGACTGTTGTTTTTAGAGGTTCTGCTCACAGAGTTCACCAGGTTTTTTGTCATCAATTGCGGTTGTTTTCTTGGCTGTGATGTGCGATGTCTTCAGGGCTGAATCCCAAGAGTGGACATTCACAGCTATTAACTGTTTAAACAATCAATCTAACAGGGCACTCCAGGGCAACAAGAAACACCTGTCAATTACAAGTTCCAATCATTTTGATCACTGGTGTGCGGGTTAAAACAAAAGATGCCATGCTTAAAGTTGCTTAAAAAAGTTGCTATATAACTTTAAAATTCGAAACTTGATCAAAGTTTAAATAGCAGGAAATGAAAAGCTGAAATTCTGATCTATTGTCTCACAGCCATCTTTTGATCTCGAACCAAATGTTTTCATTGTATGCAAAAACAAAAGAAGTCCTTGCCATTCCGATACTTTCAGAGGGACATTATTACAAATAACCAGGCGAGCATTTCCAGTTCCATTTCATTCTATTTAATCAAGCTGTGCAGTATGAACATTCATGAGGGGACAGATCTGATCAGTAAATGAACAGATGGTAATATGCTAGATGGATAACTGTACCTTTGCTAATGCAGGAAAATTCCGCAGTCACTGCATCAATTACAGCAGTACTTACATTCCGATGTTGTACTTATTTTAATAGGCTTCAATTAGCTAATGATATCAGAGAAGCATTAAACTCTTGATTTCATAGTATGAGTCAAGTTGCATTGTGGCGTCATCTATAATAATAATAATAATAATAATAATAATAATAATAATATCACCATAACTGTAAAGTTATTCTTACTAAGTAAATGTTTACAGCCTAATTATTCCATTTTGGATTTCCTCTATGGTGTCATCACATTAAATTGAATATTTTTTTAAACTTGCCACTTCAAATGTAGAAAACAAGCTTGTCACATAACGTGGCTGTTGTGAAATAATTCTTGAGGTTGGTCATATGAGAATGAATCAGATTTTTTTCACACAAATGGGATTAATGAACAAATAAAATCTGAGGAAAAAAAATCTGTGGGCCCTTTTAAATGACTTAAAATACATCTGTCATTTACAGAACTGAATAATGAACTCTAATGTCAGATAGATGGCAGTGTTGCAGCACTGAAAAAGCACTACAATGCAAAACATTTTATGCCAACTAAATGTTGCCTCAAAACAGCATCTTCAAAAAGTACACAAATTACACCTCAGTCACATCTCTGAATTTGATGTAATCATGTGTATCTGCTCGGTGTCTCGTGTATAGACGGTACCATGGTCTTTGTCACATTTATTCACTGACTCCAGTATAACAAAGAATTGCATTACAAAAAAAAAAATCACTAAACATTACAAGTAAATTGCAACAAAAGACTTACCAAACACTTTATTAGGAACACTATACTAATACTGAGCATTAGAGCCTCCCTTTGCCCTTAAACCTGCCCCAATTTTTTTATGACATGGATTTCAGAAGATGATGGAAAAATCAGAACATGATTGCATCATGCAGGTCCTGCAGATTTTTTCAGATGCAGTTTTATGCTGCCAATCCCCTTTTTTCCCCCCACAAAAGACTGTACATTTTTTTTATCAAAGGTGTTCAACTAGATTCAGATCCAGTGACTGGGAAGGCCACTGAACACTGAACTCATTGGCATGTTCATGAAACCAGTTTGAGACTACTTTTACTCTGTGACATGGTGCATTATCATGCTGGATTAGCAATTGGATGGGTCATAAAGGGTTGCACATGGTCAGCAACAATACTCAAATAGGCTGTGGCATTTATGTGATGATTGTGCCAAGAATACATTCCCCATACCATTGTACCACCAGCCTGGACTGTTGACAAAAGGCAGGTTGGGTCCATCGAGTCATGCAAAATTCTGCCGCTACTATCTGTGTGCCTAAGCCAGAGGTGTCCAATCTTATCTGGAAAGGGCTGGTGTGGGTGCAGCTTTTCATTCCAACCAAGCAGCCACATCTTAGTCTACTGAAAGCCAAGCTCAACTGATTAAACAGGTGTGGTTTGCTTGATTGGAATGAAAACCTGCATCCACACTTATCTCTCTGCGGATAAGATTGGACACCCCTGGCCTTAGCAGAACGTTGTTTCTGTCCAGTTTTGGTAACCCTGTGCTCAGTGCATACTCAGCTTTCTATTCTTGGCTGACAGAAGTAGAACCCCAATGTGGTCTTATACAGTATATGTGCTGTTATAGCCCATCTGCCTCAAGGTTCGACGTGTTCTGCATTTTGAGATGCTTTTCTGATCAGCACCATTGTACAGAGAGGTTATCTGACTTACTGTAGCCTTTCTGTCTGCTCGAACCAGTCTTGCCGCTCTATAATCAACAGGACATTTCTGTCCACAGAACTGCCACTCACAGGGGTTTTTTTTCTTTACTGAACCATATTTAGTAAACTCGAGAGAGGATTGGTATGAAAATCCCAGGAGATCAGCAGTTATAGAAATACTCAAATCAAACCGTCACCAACACCGACAATCAACAGTCAAAATCACTGAGATATTTTCTACATTCTGACGGTTGACGTGAACATTACCCTAAGCTGCTGGCCCATCTGCCTGATTTTATGCATTGCACTGCTGCCATATGATTGGCTGATTAGATAACTGCATGAATAAGTAGGTGTAAAGGTGTTCCTACTAAAGTGCTCCGCGAGTCTGCATGCTTTTGCCCTGTCTACGTGCAAGAACACAAAGTGGTCCAGCACTGCTGCTGTAAATCTCTACTGCCTCCTCCTGGCACTGAATGGAACAGCTGCCTGAAGATACCGTAAGACACTGGATTTTCTTAGTAGACTATTAGCAAAATCTGGTTATCACTGCTGGTATCGCTCAGTACAGTAAAATTGAACAAAACTGTCATATATATGAAATTATCCATTTGTTATCCAAAACTGTGGGATTTGATAAGTAAATAAAATGCACTTGGTAATTCACATTTGCACATGGACGCATGAGCAGAATAGACCAATGCTTTAACTATATATAATGTAACACTTTACGGAAGAGTATAGACAGGATATCTACTGGTCGTATGAGTGCAAACAAGTGAAAATGTTTAAATCGCTCACCTATTCACGTCCAGCACGTCAGCAACAGCCTTTAATTCAGAAGCTGAAGTTCTACTTGACTGAGCAATGCAAATGAGCCCAATTATAGGTGTGACTGTTCTAACCTGTGATAAACGGACACGAAAACAGGCTTCGTGATTAACCTTAAATTAAAATGATCTGAACAGTCAAAATTTCTAGAAAGCAAGAGCCACTTGGTACATCCTTCTCAGGGACTTAGTGCATCAGAGTGCTTTCCCTCACTGCTCTTGTTGCTCTGAAAAGACTTATATACGTCCTGGCTTTAGGAGGGCATTTTCACTTCCACCTTCTCCCTTTCTTTGACTGAGCTGAAATCAATGGTCATGCAATTAAGTGTATGTGGATCAGTCAAGCAAAATGCATTAAGAGGAAGGTATTAAACAAATACCCAATAAGAAGCTTAATAACAGCAACAACCATGCTGAGTGGTGACTACAGTAATATCAAAACTAGGCTAGACAATTATGTGTCAGGTAGTTTATTTTTGTTCAGGAGCAATTTCCAGTATTGGCAAAGGCCATCGATGATCACTCAACTGTCTGGCGGCTGCGTATTGACTCTTTACCAGGGAAGCAGAGTCGACCGTTCGAAAGTGATAGGCCCTTTCAAACAGTTTAAAGATAGGAGCACATGCCTGAAATGAGAAAGTGCAGTCTCAAGGGGCTCCATCACTGATAATTAGCAATCAATCACAAATTAGTGTAAAAGCCTGAAAAGAACACGGAGAGCATTATTAGATTGCAGGGATTCAGACCTCTCAGATAATGACCTGAAGTTTTAGAGGAATAAAAGGCCCCAGCCATTCATCGGCTACCACTTTTACCAATCACTGCCATTAATCAAGGAAAAATCCAACTGCCCACACACTGCAAATACTACAGGTGTCAGATGAGAACCATAGGGAGTAAAGGGCTGCTTACAACTTGTGTAATTAGTCTGTAAGGATTTTTACCAAAGTGCCTCAGGTACAGTAGAAAGCGATTAGAAAGTAGAAAGATTAAACTTCATTAAAATCTTTGCAACCTTAGGGCATACGTACATCTCAGAAAAGAAAATCGGGCTCAACAGCTGTCTCAAAGTACACTAACTTGCCACTTCAATAGGGTCAGCTGTACCCTTGCTCATTCATGAATTATACAGTCAGTCAATCATATACACACACACACATATATATATATATATATATATATACATACACAGTACTGTGCAAAAGTCTTAGGCACATGCAATGAAATGATGTAGAGTAATGGTGACTTCAAAAATTATGAAAT
>JAOVYU010000063.1:12040718-12053282 GCA_025674565.1 Synodontis membranacea | reverse complement strand
CAACTCACTTACCCACACTACCCACTCAGTAGCCCCCTCATTGGCTCAAACCCTCACTAGCTCAGCGACTCACCCCCCTCACTGGCTCACACCCTCACTAGCTCAGTGACTCACCCCCTCATTGCCTCAAACCTTCACTAGCTCAGTGACTCACCCCTTCACTGGCTCACACCTTTACTAGATCAGTGACTCACCCCTTCATTGGCTCAAACCCTCACTAGCTCAGCGACTCACCCCCTCATTGCCTCAAACCTTCACTAGCTCAGTGACTCACCCCCTCATTGCCTCAAACCCTCACTAGCTCAGTGACTCACCCTCTCACTGGCTCACACCCTCACTAGCTCAGTGACTCACCCCCTCATTGCCACAAACCCTCACTAGATCAGTGACTCACCCCCTCATTGCCTCAAACCCTCACTAGCTCAGTGACTCACCTCCTCACTGGCTCACACCCTCACTAGCTCACGACTCACCCCCTCATTGGCTCAATCCCTCACTAGCTCAGCGACTCACCCCCTCATTGCCTCAAACCTTCACTAGCTCAGTGACTCACCCCCTCATTGCCACAAACCCTCACTAGCTCAGTGACTCACCCCCTCATTGCCTCAAACCCTCACTAGCTCAGTGGCTCACCCCCCTTACTGGCTCACTCACCCACTAGCTCAGCGACAATCACTCACTGACTCACTCACTTAGTCATTCACTCAGTCACTTACTAAGTGACTCACTAACTGACTGAATTACTCACTGTCTCAGTGACTCACCCACACACTGACTCACTCCCTCACTCACTGGTTCACCCTCTCAACTCACTCAATGATCCCACTGGCCTACACTCACTTACCCACTCACTCAGTGACTCACACTCTCTCACTAACATCAACAACATTCACTCAGTCCGAACAATAACGCTAAAAGCTGATGCCTAGCGACGAACACATGGCCTTAAATTGCTTTGGAATAGGAAACAAATTATTCGATTCAGGCGACATCAGTTATTGACTCTCATTAACTAAGAAAGACCAAACCGGGATTGTAGATATCGAGCCGTCAATTATATCTAAAGACGGGATCTGACTGTCATCATTTTTATCCGTTTATAGTTACACTTATTGTTGCCATATAAACAGAAGGATATACCAGTTTCAACTAGTTGAATTTCTTTACTTTTATGGCAAGGTTGCTGTTGCAGAACAACTGTCAAATCTGAGCAAAGTCTGGCCTCATTTATTTCATCCAGACACTCAGCCACCCCAGTGCGCAGCTCAGACCTGTACAGATGAGTGGTGCTTTGCATCGACAGCACTGTCTCCTTCTTACTCACAAAATATGCTAAAGTTTGAGTTTTAAACTCCAGGATATAAACCAAAGAAACATGTCTGGTTCACTTGTGCAGGTGAAAATGAAAGGTTTCCGAGAAGTTTCCTTCATGTCAAACGGATTACAAGGATTCGCGAACATGTATTGTAGACACACAATGCTGTCTATCAGACCTCCCTTAAATCACAAACAGGAAAAATTCCATAATATGAAAAAGTTATTATGTATATCCATCCCAAATCTGTGTAGCATCAACTCATCAGACTGTCTAGCCACAGGTGACTGAAGTACTCGAGAATTAATCAGCACATGCTTGCTGTATTTCCTTGATGATTTCTGCTCTGTAATAAACTCAAAGAGGTTATTTGAAATTTCACGTCCATTTGAAATCTGCCTAATTGGCCAATCCCGAGCCCTTGCTGTGTGTTTACTGCCGCTTCTGAAAGTCTTCAACATACGACAGATATTCCTTTTTTAAAATAAAAAATGTATATTATATTTAGGAATATACTGGAATCATAAACCCACATTTCCATGTGGGTCCAAAAGACATAAGAGATTTGGTTTTAAAGATCAGAAAAGTAACGGCAAAGACTTTAGTCAGCATTTGGAACCTGTACAAAATGGTGACAAAATTCTTTAAAAATAAGATGGGGGGAAAAAAACTAGAACAAAAAAATAGGACAAACATTTGGCACTAGTTCACATTTTGTTCACTTGATAATGTTAATGCATGAGGGTTTAAAGTAACAAAATGAACGAATAAAAATGGAGTTGACGATCTGAAAAAAAAGAGGGGTAAAAAATCGATTCAAAAATAGCCTGATGATTTTTACAGCCAGGATGAAAACAGAGCCGTGCTTCATCGTTTCCGCTCATTATTCATCATTCACGACGCAGAACACGTTTAATAAAACACATTCATCATTTAAGAAAAGTGTCCCCCAAAGGGTAACAAAAAAAATAATAAATCACGGAAAAAATAGTGATAAATTGTCGAGTGATCTGATAAACTTGATAAAAAAAAATTTATTTGAAAGTGTTGCTCTGATAATCAACACAGCTGACATTTTATTCATTTTTGTTACTTCCACTGTTTATCGTATAAAGCAAGTGATTCTTCATTCATTCCTTTTCTAGAGCGCTTTTCCATTGTGGGTAGCAGGGGGAGCAGGAGCCAATCCCTGCCGGGGGCTACACCATGGACAGGTTGCGAGCAATCTTCGTTGCAATTTTCGTTACTATTTGTTAGTGTCGATCAGGTTTATCACATCACTTGACAATTTATCGCGCTACTTTGCGATTCACGTGTATTTTTTCAGTTCATTTTTGTCACCTCCAGCCGAATGTGGTAAAAGCAATATTTCATAACTGGTGTGTCAGTAATGACAAATGATCACAAATAATAAATAATTCTGACAGATTTGATTGGATCAATTCCTGACCCTTAGAACCCAAGCGGCATGAGCCCGTACCAAACACACATCGCTGGTGAATTGCCATCGTAAGAAAAGGACAACTCATTATACGCAAGTTCTGCTCACTGTGAGTCGACGGTCAAGGCTTCGGACGTGACGTCACAATGGGCGGAGGCCTTATTATCTTATTATCTTCAAGACAGTCACTGCTGTTATAAGTAGTAACAGAAACTAACTGGTTTCGTAGATGCTCTGCAACATTAAATACTACTACAACTAGGTAAAAAAAAATTATGACATCATTCTTTAATTTAAAAAAAAAACAAAAAAAAACAAGCACTGTAGAATTGTTAGAAACCAGTGGAATTGTTAGTACCAGTGGGATAAAACCTTTGCATGCTTATTTCCATGCGTACATGCTTGTTTTATTTCCAACCCAGTACACAAAGCTAGTTCTCATTCGCATATCTAGCGCTGTTTGTTACGCTTGCTTGTTTTTAGTGAAGCTAATAGCTGCGATATCTAACTTTAATATTCGCCGGTAAAAGGTAAGATAATGATCGATCCGACTTGTGTTTACAATTGAACTATTTCAAATGAAAGAAAAAAAAAATGTGGCTTGGGTCAATAGGAAATCAATTGGGAGGTCGTGAAAGCATCAACTTGCTTAAAGTGTACTGTATCAAGGAAAACCAGAGCCTGTGTTTCTGGACAATGGAGTGAAAATCATATAATCATGCATAAGAGAAATAAGTAACGTTTAAAAATGATCTTAACGTCTATGTTTAACTGGATTATGTGCTGCGTGTTTATTCCTCCGAACGAACTGAACACGTGAGCACGTTACTAAGGTTAAAGCAGCCAATTAGCCACGATTCCTCCTTGACAACGAGATGTTCCACATGCTCATGTAGGTACGTTACCTTCCTGTAAAGGCAAAGGCTTGCTTAAAACCCAAATCGCCGCATTCCCTCTACGACGGCCCTGTTGCTTGGCAACATGAAATTGAGTGTTGCGGTCTCAATGGTGTGCGGTGTATGTTAATGCTCTGGATGACGCGTCCAGCACTTCCCCAGTGTGGTGTCAAGGGTCATGAAGCTTCCAAAGCAGTTCACATGGGGCACATTTTGCAAACAGAGCTTGCTCTGTTGCTGCTTTTTTCCTCTCCCTCTCCCCCCCCTCCAGTTTCCAGGGTATTGCATAGTGGCGCTTTTCAAAACCTACTCAAAATAACAGGGCGACAGCCCTCCAGTTATACTTCACATGAACAAATGGTACATGCTGACTCATTTTTTCATCTGCGTCTGGAATATGAGAAAAGGTTAAGGGTTCACGCAGGGGACAACATTTTCTCGGCCGCATTATCTTAGTAATTTCATTATGCTCCTCTCAGACAATGTCCCCGCTCTCTGTCATTTTTCTGTTCGTTTTGCAATGCAAATAACGTCTAATCTTTTGTTCAACCTATGATGAGCTCACACAGTGAGATTGGAAAATCGCAGATTGATCTCCATGCAGAGTTAGTCAGCTAATAGATCCTTTTGTATTGAACATTTGTCAATTTATTTTTAATGCCTGACTACACGCTACATCTCTAAGAAACCTCAGGAGCTATATCTTACAGCCATAGGCAGGCAGTATTCAGGTAGGAATCGTACCTGTACCTGGTCGGGAAAAATTCACAGACTCGGGTGTGAGAAATCGCATCAGATCGCTGTGCAATCACGCTGGCAGTTTGAAACCTTCTAATAATTAAGTAGCTTTCCTTCCTGAGACAAGTCCGGGTACGCCTGTTGCTCCTCGTGTCATTATTTTTTAGGTCTGTTGTTTCAGAGGTTCGGAGTGTTAATGTATGAGATTAACGGAGGTTTCGCAGCACTGCGTTTGAATGAATTTTGACATCCTACGACTTCCTTCAGCTCCGTTTATCGAACCCGGATGTTTTTTTGTTGTTGTTGCTGAATGTATAAGACACCTGTCACATTACGCTAGCTGGTCTTGCCTAAGCTGATTATCTGTATATGTGTGTGTGTGTGTGTGTGTGTGTGTTTACAGGCTGCACTGCTCCAGAATCGGTGTCACTGCATAAAGTATATAATGTGCAGCTTAACAGAAGCCTGAGGAGAGTACGGTCTGTTTCTCAATAAGATAATTAAACCAGGTCTGCTGAGCTTTTGCTGACTAAAGCTTTTTCCCGAAGCTTTTTATGCATACGGCGTAAGCTCTATCGTTCTATCTTTTATCATGACTGGAACAGTAGTGTGTGCATGGAGACACTCTCGAGTACTGACACTAACCCCAAACTTCATGTTTAACTGCGTCTCACAACCACGTGAATGAAATGTAAATACCACGCTCACGGCTACTCATCCTCCACTTTCCGCGCCGAGTAAATCAAACAGCGTGTGGTTATATAAGCGAGCAGGCCAGCTGCGTACGGGACTGATGTGCGTGGTTAATTTGCCAGCGGTTGTTAACTCGGGCTTGCTTGCATTTGTCTGCTGATCACGTGCTGCAGACCACAGTGACGGGGCCTGCTGCCCGTTGCCGTGGAAACCTCCCTCCCTTTTCCCTTGGTCCCTCTTCGCTCGTAAAAGTGTATGTGAAAAGGAAATAAGGTTAGGAGAGCCCACCGTAGACGGGGGGCAGAGAGCATAGGCAAAAAAGGCCTGAGTGTGACGCCCAGCCGGCATGAGCACTCCTATGGAGATATGCTCAATTGCACATGGTGAATTGAGCTGAGCATGAATATTTAACCAGACGGACAGACAGAAAGACCAAAAGAATATAACATTCTAGGTTTTGCCCTTATTCTAAAAAAGACAGGATTCAAAGAAGGCCGTTTATACGGCTGACGAAAATGAATGTTCCATGAATATATAATGTAAAACACCACCATGACATACATATACCTAACCGTAAACAGGCAACAGGACGTGTGTCGCATATTCGGAATACACATGTCCAAAGAATGCATATTCCACAGAATAATACTGCATATCCCACATCCCATCATACACAGAACGTTCAACTAATCTTTGCTTTTGATTCTCTTAAGGTTAGTTTTATAAAAAACCTTCTGCCAATGTTTAGAGAACATCATTTCCAGGATAAATGTTAGGGGAACATTAATTCAACTGAACAGGAACGTTCTCCAAAGGTTCACCAAAGGTTCCCACGTTACAAATTTTACAAGAACGTTAGAAGAACGTTCCAGAAACCAAAAACTAACGTTATATTTACATTAAAAAAGAACTTTCCTGGCAAACCATAGGACAACCAAACAAACCTTCACGGAACGTTCCCATAACCATAAAATAACATTCCCAGAATGTTCTGGGAGCCAAAAATTCATAGCTGGGATGATCTAATTGGAAAATGCAAATTTGAATTGTTATGTTTACGTGAACCGTATCAAATTCCAAATCCTGTCCTATTCAGAAGAATTGTGGAATATAAGTGTGCTTGTAAATGTACTTAATGAGCCCTTGTTTCGTTTCTGTCACGATAAATTACAAAACTGAGTCATATGGGAAAAAATAAAACGTATCAACAGGCCTACAATGCAGTGTGAAATCTATCTGCACTGGAACGTGAAAGGCATATATTTTTAGTTTTTTTTTTTAACTGTGCATTACTTTTCGCAATTGCCACTGCCAGCAAGCAGTTCCTGACTCCACGGATGACAATTGTATCATGCCCTCCCAATACTCTCCTTAAACCTGACATGATGGAAACACTTATTCTTCTGTCATTGTTAGGCTATTGGTTCTGGACGAAATCCTTAATCACATATTTCAATTTCAAAATCAAGCAAGCAATGCAAAATCAATTATGCCCAAGCCTAGTCCTAGTCCTAGTCCTAGATCTGGCTGGAATCTGGCCTTAGGGTCTTAATTTTCCTCAAAATGTGCTTAACCACATGGTGACTGCATGTACCGTAGTAGGCTGGAGGGTTATAGAACAGCTTTGCGCTGCACTTTAGTTTGCTTTGGTTTAGTCTGTGTTTCCACAGACCTGCATGTTCCTGATACCGAAAAGACTGTCTGTCATCCGCGCATGCTAATTAATCCACCTAGATAAATCGTTCCGATCACACAAAGGCTGATGTGTGTAGAACAAAAGGTTCTCTGGGATTCCGAAGAATGTGCTTTGGTTACAGCATGGCGGTACATCACGCCAGCATGAAGCACAGTAAGCAAAGGTTTTCTTTAGTGTTATTTCGCAAAAGTCAATTGGAAGTCGGGTTTATTCTCTTTCAACTACAAACTAGCTCACGCTCTAAATCTGCTTGCCCTGGATGCCGAAGCTGCTGATTTTTCCACCGCTGTTCAAAAGAACACCGCACTGAGCAGATACGACTCCAGATATGTTTTCCTAACACACTGCTCAGCTCCTCAGTGAGCTGCAGAACTCAATCCACAATCAGGCCACAATCTGACCATATACAGGCAATTCACACAGAGAACCCATCAACATCGGCCTGCACTTCACCTAGCTTAGGAAAAGCTCTCTGAGCTGAAGTGTTCAGACGGTAATTTGCTTTCCTCACTCTAATGAGACTATTTAAGGAGCAGGTAGCAGAGAACAGCATGGGCAGACAGAAAGGAGCACTTAGAGAGATTCAATAAGAGAACACAATCCTACTTTTTCACTAGTTAGGCTTTATCTGCACTCAACAGAGATGTCTGGGCACTAGTTTAATGGAGCTCAGGTTGCATTTTTATAATAAAATTTATATCTGCATGAGACCATCAGTTAGATAAGTGCATGCAAAGTCAACTCCAGAATTACTGGCATCCTCCGGAAAAAAAAAAGAAACAGACAATAATCATCGTATAAAGTAAGCATTACTAGTGCATCTCAAAAAATTTGTACACCATGGAAAAATAAGCAGTATTGTCCGTCAGTTATGTAAGAAAGTGAAATTTTATTTCTATTCCGTTCATTGCACGTAGACTAAAATGTGCCAAACTTTTTTTTCTGTTTTAATTTTGCTAATTATTGCCTACACCTCAAAAAAATTACACAATAATATAAATACTGTGTATCTCTCAGTCTAGTTCAGTACACTCGACCACAATCATGTTGAATGCTAGAAGACTGATGACTTGACAAAGCTGTCAGAGTGATGTATCGAATAATATTAATGGACAGTTGACCGGAAGAGAAAAGTGTGGCAGGAAAATATGCGCAAGCAACAGGGATGACTTCAGCCTTGAGAGGATTGTCAAGAAAAGTCGATTCGAGAACTTGAGAGAGCTTCACATTGGAGTGGACTGAAGCTGGTGTCAGCGCATCAAGAGCCACCGGACACAGACGTCTTCGGGAAAGGGGCTACACCTGTCGCATTCCTAATACCCAGCCACTCCTGAGCAAGATCAGAAGCGTCTAACCTGGGCTAAGGAGGAAACCAGGTGGACTGTTACTCGGTGTGACTCTTTTCAGATGAAAGTAAATTTGGCATTTCGATTGGAAATCAAGGTCCTGGAGTCTGGAGGAAGAGTGGAGAGGCACAGAATCCCAGGTGCTTGAGGACAAGTGTGAAGTTTCCACAGTCTGTTATGATTTGAGGTGCCGTGTCATCTGCTGTTGCTGGTCCACTGTGTTTTGTCAAGTCCATAGTCAACGCAGCGTCTACCAGGAGATCTTAGAGCGCTTCGTGCTTCCATCTGCTGACAAACTGATTTCAGAAGCCAATTTTGCTCTCTTGAGCTCCCAGCCAGGGACGGCTAAGGCATCACCGGGATTCGTACTAGCAATCTCCCGGTGATAGGGCGAACTCAGTAAGCACTTTATCGTGCTTAGGGCTGCTGTAGAATCAGTGCCTATCCCAGGAACTGTGTTTGCAAGGCAGGCTGGGACACTAGTCCATCTCATGGCACAATATACACATGCAGTCACAGACGGGTAATTTAGCATAGCCAATATGTCTACCTGCCTTTTTTTTTTCCCCCAAAGTGGGCGGAAACTGGATGAAACCCACATGGTCACACGGACAGGACATACCCAGAAACTCAATTGCAGACAGTAACCCGAGCTCAGGATCAAACGGCAGGCCCTGGAGCTATGAGGCGGCAATACTACCCACTGTCGTTCCACATTACCCACCCAAAAAAACAATTTAAAACAAATTAGTGTCCTTCCAAAAAAAAAAAAAAAAAATCTAATTACTCTGAAATTATCTCAGTCTTCAGGGGCTCATGCCAGATGAGACCAGAACCAGATATATTTGGCCATGCACACCATCATGTAAGAAGAAAGATGTGTACATACTGAAAAACATGGTGATGGATGGCTAGGGTTTTAGGGCTGATGGTCGAGTAATTAAACCAGTAACTAAACCCTGGTTGCCTCTGCCAGGAGGTTAAGACTTAACTCTGGACAGATCTTTCAACCAGAAATGACAAACATGCGACCAAATCAAACCAGAAATAACACCCAAAATCAATTCTTCCTGCTGGCCAAACATTTCTGAGCCCTAATAAAAACCTGTGGTGTGAATTGGACAGTCTATACGCATAAACCTAAAAAAAAAAAAAAAAAAAAACTTGAAATGTTCCACATGGAGCATGTCCAAGATCTCTCTACTACTATCTTGTTAGAAATTATACATAGTAAGAGGCTTAGTACTTCCCAGAGAACTCTTCAACATAATGTTATGAACAGAATAGAGTTACAGTACAATACAATTACAGTCCATCAAAATAAAACTATCTGCATACATTATTTGTATTATTAGCTTTCTATAACTGGAAGTCATATATTACACTTTACGATATGAAATTCTCTTCAATTAAACTGAATAAATGTCAGTCAGTCTCCTCCCGGAAGGTCTCTCCTTGATACCAAGAACTTAAGAATTAGGCACAACTGCTTATAACTGACAATAGACCACTTATAGGATGGCTAAAATGTCCATAAACAACGAAACTTTGTGCTGAAGAATCTCACAGGGAGCATTAGTGAAAGCATTCGTGTAAGGGATGGTTTGCATTTAGTTACAGTTTGCTGAAAATAAATAAAAAAAATAATAAAAAAAAAAAGTTTTAATTTCCCTTATGTATGGGTCTTTTGGGATACCCTGGTTTGTTGACACCTGACCATCACACCCATATATGGTTCTTACCCAAAAGAATGCCACAAAGCTGGAAGCAGACACTTACAGTATATAGGATGTCTCTGTATGCTGTAGCATTATAATTTCCCTTAACTAGAACTACAACGCCCAGTCCAGTTCCACTCAAGACAATGCATTTGTGCACAATTCGAGCTCCACAAAGACATGGTTTGCCAAGATTGTAACTGAGGAACTCGGGTGATCTGTTCAAAGCCCTGACCTCAACCCCAGTGAACAACTTTGGGATGAACTGGGACACCATCTGCACTCCAGACCTTCTCACCCAACATCAGTGCCTGACCTTATTAATATTCTTTATGCTGCATGAGCACAAATTCCCACAGCCATGCTCCCAAGTCTAATGGAAAGCCTTCCCAGAAAAGTGGATGTTATTATTAGAGCAGTAGAGAACTAAATCTGGAATGAGATTTTGAAAAAGAAAAAGAAAAAAAAAGTATATATGTCACACACTTTTAACCCTAACCCTAGACTTCATACTCTATCATATCTGTATTCAGATTAAAACCTGAAGGGGGCGTGGTCTAAACCAGAATGCTTCTTTATTTTTTTTTTTTTATTATTTTCTTTTTTTTTGCTTGTTTCTTTGTTTTTGATTCAATAGAAACTCAAACACTTTAGCCCCAGAAATGCTGGAAAATGTTGAAACAAATCTGGTAAAATTGTCTGCATGGGTTATGGATACTGGCCCTGAAAGTTCTACGCTTAAGCTCATAATTGGTCTCAAGTGGACTCAAGTACAAAGGATGGTTTTGTTAATCCTGCTCATGAGGTTAATATTTCTGCCTGTACTTGCCCATGATAATACTGTAATACATTAAGTTAGTTCTTTTTAAAAAAAAAATATATATATATATATATACACACACAAGTAGCCTAATTTAAATTACCCTGAACAGACAGTTACTAAGGATGCTGTAAATCCATCGTGCAGCATCTTTGTTTATCACGCAAGCTTCATATCTGTACATGTAAAGAATTCCTGCTCACTCCAATTTCTGCGGAATCTCACAGGATCCCTATCCTGATGCGCAACCGGACTCCTAACCGCCCTGTGAACCTTTCTGTCAAGCTTGCCAAAAACAAAACCAAAACAAACAAACAAATAAACCCTTCCAATTCATATAGGAATAGGGAATACACCTTGGATGGGACACCAGTCCATCACAGAGGCTGTACACACATTCACACTCTCATTCACACCTTGGGGCAACTCAGTATCACCAATCCGCACATTCTTAGGAGGTGGGAGGAAACCACAGAACTCAGAGGAATAACCAAAGTTGAGAATTGAACCAAAGTTGAGAACTGAACTGAGAATTATGGAGCTGTGAGTCTGCAACGCTCCCTGCTGCGCCACAAAGGTTAAAATTCTTTTAAAAAAAAATAATAATAATTTCAGAGCATTGTTTACTTTAATATGACTTTTCTTTGGCCAATATCGGCATAGTCATAATGTTGTGCTTTACTCATATTGGTCTGTGCCATGTGTGAGTGTAGGTGTTCTGTTAGCAAGTGCGCATGCAGGAGAGCGAGATCGAGAGATAAAGTGAGAAAATGAATGTGCAAAGTGCAAAGACCACATATACAGCTTGTGTAACTTTTTGTCATTTTTTCCCCCCTAAGGCCTAAATTAATGAATTTTATAAACAGCCTGGGTTTTTTTTCCATCAGATTTTATTTGCAGTACAAATTGAAACTACTTGCCACAGGACGTTCCCCACTTGTGGTCAAAGAGACAAGCATTAGTGGCTCATTATTTGAACATAACACCACCACCTCTGTCAACTAATTCCGTTCTCGCTACTTTCCTGTTCTTTCCTACTTTAACTCTGAGGCACACTTTATTTGTTTCTGCACTGAAGTGCTAACCTTTGGCCATGCAATTTTTTTGTCACAGCATTTGCATTCTGAAAATTTCGGAATATTACTGTGTTATGAGGCACACTTGAGGTTAAAACAAATAAATAGTTAGCTGAAATTCAGTGTCTGCTGAAATGGAGACCGTGGGCCATTGAAGGGAAAATAAAATCAAACATACAACAAAAACACAATTTCTTGGCACCCGTGTCAAATGAAGCTCTTATCCAACAATATTTGATGAAAGCAAATGAAGTCCATGCTTTCAGTGGATAACCAAAAGCTTTAACAGATGAATGGCGATTCTGAGTGCAGTCATTCAGCTGTGTGAATAGAGGCAGTGAACACTGAGTTAGCAAATGAGAAGGCAAAAAGATCAACTGTAGATAAACTGCTGAGCCACATCCATAGGTGCATGAGAGGGAGAGGATTAGGTTTAACTTAGCTGCTACTTTGGCATTAATAGGCATATTAAAACCACAAAGCCCAAAATGCCTGGTGTGTCAGGCTCCAAATAGGGGCAACAGAATAGCACTCGTAAACCAGAAACCACATGATGCTGATGTCGTCTGTGGCTGAGAGTCCAAGAGAGACCAAGAGAACACTGGTTGACACCAACCAGTAATGGACATTTCTAAAGTCATATATGTGGAAGAGGGCAGTAAGCGCTATCCCCCATGTGTGTTCGGTATTCATGTAACGATATATCAAGCATCGATAAACTGGAGTACAAAAGTTATGATGATATGACCAGAGGTGGACAAAGTACTCACATTCATTACTTAAATGAAAGTACAGATACCACTGGTCAAATGTTACTCCAATACA
>JAOVYU010000063.1:12013193-12024823 GCA_025674565.1 Synodontis membranacea | reverse complement strand
CACACACACACACACACACACACACACACACACACACACACAAAAGTGGGTCCCATTTCAGAGCTTTTTCTTTTCCTTTTTTCAGAATTTGAAAATTTGAGAATAGACTCAGACAGATCGCCTCAATTCATATTACACATATGATAATCATTCATAAAAAGGTGGGAGTGCCAATTAGTTTAACATCTGGCTATCAATCACAGGACACTAGACACTGGTCCTGTTGAAAGGTTTCACCAGGAAAATGGAAGATTCCTCTTTCTTGTTCTTACCTTCCATTATGTATTCTGTTACCAACCTCATCCTTTCCCCCTGAACACCCTGCCAATGCACCTGTTGTTGATGAGTTCAGAACCGCCAGGGAGCATGGGTGCAAGAGACCCTGTCCAGGGATACAGTATGTGGACCAGGCTGTTTAGTGACATGAGTTTGTAGAAAAACATTCATTTGTAAACCTGGAGACTGGGCCTGGTTAGCCACCAGAGATTTTTGTCTGTCCAGGCACTGTTCTCACATATACAGGATCCCCTTTCAGCAGATAAATGAGGTTATGTATAAATTCCAATTACCCTGTCAGTATCACCTCTCACCAAGTTCCCATGTCTCTGTCCTCACACCCACATTCTCTGGTCCATTAGATGAGACATCTCCCACTGAGACACCATCACCAGCTCTTGACACTGGTGGATCACCTGCATACACAGTAATGGCCATTCTTGACTCCTATCATAAATATGATCTCAGTGACTTTGATGGGTTGATTTGAGGGTCTCAGAAAAGTTTTTTTTTTTTTTTACCATCTCTCTGGCACTAGTTTCAGAACCTTGATGTCATTTTTCAAAACGCCAGACACAAAACTCAAAATGGTCACCACTTGTAACCCAGAATAAAAGCATTAAAAACGTTGCATTTTGCATTCATATTTTTTAAAGGGACCTTGCACTTACAGAATGATGAAGCCATTTCTTTAGATCATCCACGTGGAAGATTCCAAAAGTTTCGCTGTTTAGTTGTTCACACAACCATTAGATATTGTAGGACAGAAAATATGATAATATTTCATCATGGTGTTGCATGTAATGTCACCATAAAAGGACCAGTAGAGAGAATACATACTGACACATTGCAATCATTGAGCAGATCTGAAATTGATTAATCCTCTAAGTAAAAAGACATGTTGGAAAGAGAATCACTGATTAGAGTACAATTATGGGAAGTCTTTCACAAACAGGCATCATGAAACTGAACATATCTGAATAGAATGAATCCTCAGGTGCTTCACTCAGTCTGCTTCCACGTTGTGCAAATATCATATGTGGGCCGGACCAAGTTGACCACAGCACGCTCGTTAGGAGTCCACTCCTAACGTTTAGTATCAGGAGAAACATGACTTTATACTGTGGAACACATTTAAAAAGTCACATAACCTATTAAGTGCTACACACTGGCATGCAGTATGCAGTCATGTGACAACTAAGAGCAGGCTACAGCACTGTAATGTTCACTGTTGTGCTTGCTGAAGGTTCTGATGATTGATTCCACAGTTGATCTTCTGAGGTTCGGTTGAATCATTCTAGCTGCATCAGTCATTGTCATACCATGATTTATCACATGGTCTACAACCATTACTCTGATCTCATGGGATACTCTATTGCTGTTGCCGCCGCTGTCTTAGTTTGTGGTCTTATCCTCGACCACGTTTCCCCCACACCTCTCAAACAGGGCCCATGGAATCCTCTCTGGTGAGGCCCAAGCCCTCCTGTAAGACGAGGCCTCTCAGATGTGGCACTTGTCCCCCGCCATTCTTGTGGTCATCGCGTCTTCCTCATCCTCCGTGACCACCTGCCTGCTCCATGTAACAGTATCGCTATGCTGCAGTGGATACCACTTATGCATATTGGTACCACAAGGTGAGATCAATCATCAGTAATGAAGTATTGTCAGTGGATCTCATTGTCCTGAAACTTTCACGATGTGAACATAGGATATTGTTCTTGAGTTTCCATAAAACACGAGCAACAGTTATTTATCATTCAGAGCAGTTGTATCAGTTGATAGTTAGATCGCTGCAATGAAGTGAATAGAAATTCTTCTCAAATGCAATGTGTGAATTGTATTTTGAAATGAAAATACAGTCGACCCTCGCCACTTCGCGGTTCGAATTTTGCGGCTTCACTCTATCGCATTTTTTTTTCAAATACAGTATATTCATTAATAAGTTGATCGAGACAGTGAAAATGCGGGTTGCGCTCGGTTGTCGAGTCAATTATTTTTATTCTTTATTTTTTATTAACTTTTTTCCAAAAAATTGGGTGTTATTTCATGTCTAGAGGGCTCTAATAATGTTAAAAAACATATTTAGAAGGTCATAAACAGGTTTTCTATGCTCTAACTACGCGTAAATACTACTTCACGGAAATTCACTTATTGCGGTAGAGTCTGGAACGGATTAACCGCGATAAACTAGGGTTTACTGTACTTTGATATAAAGTTGTGTCATTTTGAATTGGTGGTTTCAGTTCAAAACACAAATGATCTTTGGTTTATGTGTACTGTATCCAAGCAGTTGGAAAAAGAGGCTTGAAAAAATGTGCATTCTGATTATAGGTTTTGAGTTTTGTGTCTAGGGGTTTGAAAAATTACATTAATGTTCTGAAACTAGTGTTAGCATGATTGTAAAAAAATGCAAGTCAATGCATTTCCCTGTAGGACAGACATAGAGACCCATACCATTACAATAAACTCTGGTCTCTAATGAGTCCAGTTTTTAATCATGTGAAGAATTTAAAAAATCCACGGACATAAGAATAATACATAGAGAAATGCATACCATACTCGCATGCTATATACGCTGCTGTGTTCTAGATTTGTGCAGTTCTTTGAACTAGCTGCAATGCCACTGAGTTGAACCTTGAGGGCTGGCGTAGGCTTGCCCAGTGCCAATTAGATGAGAATACAACTCACTTGGACTCTGTCAGCACCTCAAATTATCTCTGTCTTAGGTCAGATTTTCTGCTCCCATGAGAAGACCTCTATATAATGAGCAGAGGTGGGTTAAAGTCAGACAATTTGAGCAAGTTTATTGCCAATATTTTACCACAAATAGATTAATACTGGCTCTTTCCCCACTACCCCTTGCAGTATATGACTGGCAGCTCAGTGCAGAGAAAGAAAAAAAAAAAGGAAGAAAAAATGGTCTTTGGGGGGAATGAGGAAGAACCTGTCGCTTCAAAATTGACAGAGGACTGCAGTTTCACTTTGTGAGCCATGAAGCTAATGTTTATCTCTGGACCAGACACAGAGAACACAGTATAATAAAATATACAGCATTAAAACTTTTCAGGACAGGATTTAAAATTGAATCACTTTCAATTTCTACTTAGAATAACTGTATGTATATATATATTTAATCTATATGAATATGGCTGCAAAGATATATAATTATCCTTTGAATTAAATAACACTACGTACTGTATGGATAAGACATTTGGAACATTTTTATTAATAAGCATTGCATAAATCCTTTAGGAAAAAAACATAATAACAAAAAATAACAAGGCAGGAGAAGTTATGAAACAACCCATAATTTATAGACCAATTAATATGTGCTATTGTACATGTTTTAATCCTGTCTTGCATTTTATTAGTTTATGCAGTTTCTTTACTTACTTTTAGTTCATAGTCATCTTTGATTTTCCACCTCTGTGTTAAATATTCTGTATACACCTTCTATCAAATACATTTAGAGCACTGGATGATTAACAACTCATAAACGTTTAAATGAATTTCATTTTATAATATTAATGACTGGTTATGTATGCTTAGGTTGATTCAAAAGTTGCGAAAAATCCAGGTCAAATGAATTTCTAATACTTTACACATTGTATATTATAAATGCAAGTAATGTTTTAAATAATGTTTTTAGTAATTTTGCAATAATCGATCTATATACATAAAAATCTTTCCGTGTTTGAAACGGAAATGACGTATGACCACAGACCATATATGGCAGCGCTGTAGGTTCCGGAACTAATCACTTTGTTTGTGGATGCCATTTTTATACCGGCTTTCCAGTTTGTTACTTATATAAATACTTACCTGTTTGGTAAGTGATTATTTAAGAAAACTTTGATACTTTAATAAAGGTGCCATGTCTCTCCCGTGTGTGTGTGAGAGAGAGAGAGAGAGAGCGGGGATGTGTCTTTGTCTGGACGCAGATGCAGGAAAACACGGCAAAAACTGACATGAAACTTAATGACTTTATTTAAATGAAACACGGATATACTGTAAAGCAGAGTCAGAAAACTGGAAACCTGAAACACGGCTGTGATACACGGAAATCAGGCTGAATCACAACAAAAATACGGCAGATATGCTTCACTTAGTCCTTAAGGCTGAATAGTTCAAAGTCCCACCGGAAAACACCAGAAAATAGTCCCACATGAAATGTCCATAAAGTCCGCGACAGAGATCAAGCACAGATATCGACTTTAGCGCTTCACGTCGAGGCGTGTGTCCATGCCACTAAAAATCACCAATAATTCAGTCCAGGTGAATTAGCTCCGATACGTACATTCCACAGGTGGGCGTGGAGCGTGCTCTGCTCTGACATGACAAGAGGTGTATGTATCAGTCATATGCACTACTACTGTACGTATGTGTCAATTGTTTATAAAAGATTTGTCAGAACATGTTTTTTACCCTTTTTATTGTTTGAGGACCATTTTCAGATAAACTATCTTTTCTTATCTATCAGGTTTTTATCAGTTCTTTCGCGTCGTGCCAGTGTTTTATAAATACTGCATTTTATTTTTTTCCCTTCCACTCAGTCAGCAGAGCCACTGGGTTATCAGCTAGTTATTTCATAAAATTCAAAAAGTCACTTCTTATTGGCTATCAGCTGCTATGGTGAGAAACGGGATTAACCAATCGACGTCATGCATTTTTTTATGTTTTTGCTTAAAAACCAGATAGCTGTACTTGGATAGCTCTTACCCCAGACATCAACTGAAGTATTGGGACCTTTCCCCGTTAAGGCTGTGATTTCAGATCCCAGCACTGCCAAGCTGCCACTGCTGGGTCCTTGAGCAAGGCCTTTAACCCTCAACTGCTCAGTTATATAGCCAAATGCCATAAAGGTAAATGCATTAATATGTCTTAATTAATATTAAGACTGGTTGACCGTAGTTAATTCCTTAAACGATTAAGAAATTTGCACCTGATCATCACCATAACTGAACTACCTGAAATGAAAAAGATAAGGGGTGGATACTTATCAGAAAATTTCATCATGCATCTTGAGTGTTAGTGAAGACAAAATAATAACGATCAAGAGAAGGCTGGAATAATTGCACAACTGTCTCAGACAGTGATGATTAAATTCTTCACATTTTCATGTGAAAACAAAGCAATATACTTCATAAACCTTTCATCATCTCACAGTTTGGACAGACATCTTATATAAACCCTTCAGCATTGCTTTATAAATTATTTATTTAATGCTTATGAAGACTGATGTAGGTACTTCAAAGAAAATGAAGATGGAAGTCCTCTTCATTAAAACGGCAACAACATTTAACAAACTAATAGGCTTTCTATTTATCCATCCATCCATCTATCCATCCATTCATCTATCTATCCCTTATCTACTGCTTATCTGTATGTTTTGCAAGGCAGCTGGAGGTCTCCAATCACGCCATTCCATGGAGGAAACCCATGCAGGTACGGGAAGAATATACAAACTCCACACAGAAAGGCCCCAGTCGGTCAGCAGGTTCGAAACCAGAACATTTGCCCATGTTTTATTTGTTTGGTTTGCTAGAAACCCTAGGTCCTGGCAGTAATGCCAGCTGTAATTCAGTTCAAAGACTTGCTATCATTTCCACCCTAACTAGGGAATCATATGGCATACTGTATGCAAAAAATATACCAGAAATTCTTAAATGTGTATATTGTGTTTATACACATTTATGGAAGGAGTTTCGGGTAGCAACACTTAGTCAAAGTCTGACCTGAAGTTGTAATTTTTGCAGCATAAATGTCTGCAGGATTGAAGGCTTTGCGGTTTCCTGGTAACATAACAAGTTGCATTTTGTTGTCTTTTTATCTTTATGTTTACAGGAGCTAATTTGTTGCAAGAATGTTTCACAACCTTTAATGTCACAATAGATAAAGGTATGAGGTGTGCTTATTTAATAAATGAAAATTGTAAAAGCATCGGTGAATTGCTTTGGTATAAGAGAAATAAATTTGGTATTTGGTATAAGAGCTATAAGAACTTCAGGGCATGCATTTATTAGAAAATACTCAACTTTTGCCTCTCGTGTTTTATGCCTAACTTATCATTGCTAACCAAAGGAGTCGTCAGCTTACAATGCTTTGATTACTTCTGTAATCCTCAAAGAATTTAACACAGGGCAAATGTAAGTTACGTAGCTGCAGGTTAATTAGGGAAAAAAAAGAGTCCTAAAGCAAACATTCACTGAAAGTTTAGCCAGCTCTATAGTCATAGACAAGGGATTGACCCCCCCCCCCCCCCCCCGGCAATTTTTGTTTTTTTTTAAATATTAAAAAAAAAAGAGCACAGATGTTCACTTGAACTCACCCTTTATGACAGAATGTTTCACTAATTAATATTATGCAAATAATTTTGCACAGAAATATTGCACGGGGGGGGGAGCCAATTATGGATTATAATGGTTAAAGATACAAAGAATTAATTTTCACATGCAAATTATTCCAATTAAAAAAAAAAACATGCAGCCTGTTCGTGCTATATCCTTCTTTATTTGAATGTCAGTATTTCATCACTCATAGATAACGAAGACATTTTAAATGATAGAGAAGGTATCAGGAAGAAGTGGGGGGGGGAAAAAATACACAAATGGAAATGCCAGAACCATCACCTTGAGTAGTTAAAAGTAGAACTGTTAATTTACTTGGCAGTCATGTCTCATTATAATGTTGCCTTGAGCCACGCGATGTGCTACTGTATATAGCTTACATGTGCAGCTTCACTTGCTTTCCCTGGACATCATTTATATCAGTGCTTTTGTAATACCTTCTAGAGTTATCGTGCTCAAGGTAAATGTTTCATCAAAATGATTTGTGCTTTTACTGTATATTGCAAAAATTGGGCATTAATTCTTTCTTTCTTCGTACTCGAGTGCCCTTTCAATAGAATAAACACCCAAATCATTGTCTACAAAACTATATTTGCCAATGTATCCTTGGCTGAGAAACCATTAGTTTCTCCAAGCAGACATATTATGGAACATATGAGTGAAAAAGGAATATATGTGGGTGAGCTATAAACAATACACCCAACATTATGGTGAGAAAGAAGACACATTCCTCATCTATTCTTGGAACAGTGTTTGGATAGTGGGTCGGACAGTTGGACAGGAAGCAAGCAACCACAAACAAGAGTCACAAGAAGTGCAATTATTACATAAAGTCGTATATTTTGCAGATGCTTCTAACTTGCTAGGGAGGTACAGTAAAATTGTAGAACGTAGCCCTTGGCGGAGAAGGGTTAAAATAAAAAAATCCGCCATGAAACACATTTAACATTTCTAACTGAAATATTCGTGATGTGTTTAGTAATTCTGGTGGTAATTTGTTGGTTGGAGCTGTGTTTCCACTATTAAAATTAGAAACTAGCAGTTATCTGTCACTCTGATGGCACATAGAGGCATTGTTAGAGCAGTTACAATGGTGTTTAATAGGAGAAAAAAATGTCAACAGTCACAAACATGAGCAAACAAGGGCGGCACCTAGAAACAAAAGTACTTCCCTTCTTATTCACCACTGTCCAGCAGCATTTAATGTCATATTAATGAGAAATTAAGAGTTCGGAATGTTACAGTTACAGTTTCGGAATGGACGCGGCTACACGACTAGGTTGAGCTGAGTTATGACAAAGATTCAGCTCAGCTAGTCAGCCACATATGAGATGATGAGCATGGCGGTGTTCGCCAAGGTATAATTATGAAAGTTAAAGCTTTGGAACCTGATATGTTTCAGCAGAGTGTTCAGATGAGAAGGTGAGACAGCTGGACCGACTAATGGACTAAAGCACTGCTGAATTGCTCTCTGTAGGTAGTAATGAATTCCCACTAGAGCTGCTACCAGCAGGTGGTCAAACAACATTGTGGGTAATATAGGAAACCAATGTGAAAATAGACCAAAATATACATTAAGACGTTTAATCTAAAACGAGTCAGCTTAGAACTGAATCATAAAATAAATTGTTTGCACAACTGAAGATCACTTATTGATTATGAATACTTACTGTATGTGCACGTCCTTCAAGGGTGACACTTTCCTGTAAGGTCCAACAATGCTTCATGGAGTCCTGGAATTTAAACTCATACCCTTCCAATCATGAGAGAAGAACCGTAACCACAATGTCTACATTATTCCTCCTCCTCTCACTTATTCCTTATACACAATTATTCATAATATTTAGGAATTACAGCGTATTCAAGAAACTGTATCACAGATTTCCCCCTCAACATCAGGAACAGTGCACCCCCCCACACAAAACTTGCAGCATTACAGCAACTATTTGTTTGTTACCATATGTTTGTTTTAATTTAGCAGAGACGTGTGGTGACAAGCTCAAAGGTTGGTTTATGTCTCATTTCCTCCCAGGTCCTGTTACTAGTTCACTTCCATGATCATCTTCATGTTTCACTTTAGTCAGCTCCTTCTAGAGGCCGACCGGGCGGCCTTCACACCAGAGCTCACTCCGCCTCCTGGCTTCAAATACAGTGTCATAGATCTGCCTCCTGGCTTTGCTGACGTCATGATTGATATGCCTCCTGACTTCACAGACATTGTCTTCTCTCTGCCTCCATGCTTTGATGACAATCTCATCTCACCATGGGATGTCACTCTGCAGGCCTGTCCATCGTCACTCCACCGTTCCACTCAGCTGAAGACATTGTCCCGCCTGGATGTCATGTTACCACCCGATCCGTGTGAAGATGGCTCTCCACCCCCATGTTCCTACAATCCTTCGTTCAATCCTCTGTCTGCTCCTCTGCATGAAACAATGGCTGCCTCCACACCTTGGGAATCTTGTGAACATTTTGCTCAGAGGTGCGGGACCATTTTATGTGTTGGGAAGGCGCATCGGGAATCACACCTTTGAGGGTGGTTCTGTCATAGATTTACCCCTCGCCTTGAGCACTACGGCACACACTTCTGCATCGGCTGCCATTGGTTCACTTTCACTTGTGTCATGATCACCTTTACCTGTTTCCATTTCCCCCGTGATCAAGTTGTCTGTTTAAGCCCTCGTGTTTCTCATTGTCTTTTGCAAATCATTACATTCAGTGCATTGTACTTGTTGTTTGCCAAGCCTGTATTCTTTGCTTATGTCTGGTTTTGACTCCTCGTTCTCTAGTTTCTGTATTTTGGATTTTGCCTACCCTGTGTGGTTTGCTGATCAACTGATCTTGCCTGCCTCCTGTTTATGTGCCTACCTCATCGTTTGCATTTTGTTGTTGCTGGTTTTTGTTTCAATGCATGCATCCAATACATGCATCCTGCCTCCCTCCCTGCACATAAAAATCTTTAAAATGTGAAGCACTTCCTGAATCTTATACCGCTTCAACTGAAGTTTGATAACCTGGGTTTAATTTGAAACTGGTGCTGTATAGCAGTTATACAGTATAAAACTCAGTCCCAAGTGTCAATTCACCATCATTATATACATTGACGCTGTATCTGATATAAACAATAAATATTACATCCATGATCTTGACCTACTGTAAAGAGGTTAAGTGTCATCTTTAGTGTAACAGGTTCACTCAAAGTGTCTCTGGTGAATCAGTCAGATTGTAATTGTTAACAAGGAACATGGATTGTTTACGATAATTAATGAAAATTGTAACGGACTCAAATGATGTACTTGATACGTGTTTGTTCTTGTTCTGGTACACGTGTAGCATCTTGTCCTGCCAGTGTATGAGTGGCCGCAGCTACAACTACACAAATGATTACAACACCCACAAAACATAGCGAGTCATTTGACACACCATGTGTGAAGTATATGAGTTAGTAGTAAAAGTGTTTCATGCACATACACACAAAGCGTAATGATGATGATTGTTTGTGTGTGCGTGTGCATGCGTGCGTGTGTGTGTGTGTGTGTATTACACCCATGTCAATGACTCATGTACTGTAATGTCACAATGCATGGCACCTGATTGTTCATCGGAGTATTGGTGTTGAAGTTCTGTTGACATCCAGGATGAATCATATTCTTGAAATCGGCACACATAAAGTGTAATAATATGATGTAATAAAAAAAACAACAACATCAGACTCTGCCCCAAATGGAAACCGTCCATGGAAAATAGGTATTAGGATGTTAAAGTAGGCACATAATCATACATTGTTAGCTAGAAGTGTTTAGCCACTGCAAAACTGTGGCTGAATTTGAAACCGCATGCTAAAAAGTATGTTACCGTAATGTATTAGTAGGTAGCAAATTGTTTTAACACTCTAGTTAATATAGGGTAGTAGTGTTCAGTTAAACATTTATAGGATAATTATGATTATCATAAATATGCTAAAACGTAGCAGGTTGTTTGCGATTTAGTCACAATGGGATCAATCAAGCCTTAGTGCTAAATGTTATCTCTGCATAATAAATAATATTCATAACAATCACGGCTGGTCTGGTCTGGCTCACTATTTACTACAAAAGGATGTGATTTGTAAACAGCTATGAAAAGACTGGAACGGATACTGGGATATTTAGGATATCCCAGAATGCTCCTTGCATTTAACCAGCAAACATTTAGACATTTTAGAAGTACTCTATGTACTGTACAGCATATCCTACAAAAAACATAAATAATGTGATATTGGGCAACAGGGTATCAGTAAATGAGTGCACTATTGCACTTGTGATCGTGATCTTTTGTTGTGGTGGCAAGACAAGAAATGTCTGACCTCGGAATGGGAAGTAACAAAAAAAAATTCACTGATGACATTTAGGACTCTGTGATGGTGATATACC
Source organism: Synodontis membranacea (assembly GCA_025674565.1). Lineage (NCBI taxonomy): Eukaryota > Metazoa > Chordata > Actinopteri > Siluriformes > Mochokidae > Synodontis > Synodontis membranacea. The sequence continues at coordinate 12,013,788 of JAOVYU010000063.1, read as the reverse complement.
GCCACGTCGAAAACTACAACCTGCAACATGGAGAAAAGTCCTCCAAAGGACTGTCGCAAGTGATCATTTTAGGACCGCAGCTCAATAACATCACAAAAGTTTGGAACTGTTAGCCATGAGGCAGGGTGCCTCAAAACATCTCAAATCTCAAAAAATCATAATATCATGAAATGGTGCATTTTTTCGGTAACTGAATTCGAAACTTGCATATATTTCATATTCATTTTGCATACAGTAGGGCGAAATATTTCAAGCCTTTTCGTCTTAGCCGTGACGATTGCGGCTTACAAATCAGAAATCCAGTATCTCCAATTATTAGAACACGACCTAAGATCAATCACAAAAGGATTTAAAATTCAGAAAGTTCTAAGTCTGAAAACAATGGTTGGGGATCCTTTACCACAAATCCGTTTATACTGCTTGAACAGTAATTTGCTCAAACTTGAAATGAAATATCCCAGTATTGTAAGATAGCGCTATTTAAATTTATTGAGCTGTAAGCCATAATTATCAAAATTAAAACAGAAAAATGCTTGACACATTTCGGTATACACACACACACACACACACACACACACACACACACACACACACA
>JAOVYU010000063.1:11956593-11967177 GCA_025674565.1 Synodontis membranacea | reverse complement strand
ATGATGTTAAAAACCATATTTAGAAGGTCGTAAACAGGTTTTCTATGCTCTAACTATGAAAATATTCGATATATAAATAAAGAATGCTACGTCGCGGAAATTCACTTATCGCGGTAGAGTCTGGAACAGATTAACCACGATAAACCAGGGTCGACTGTATTGCCCAAACCCCAGCTTCACGCAATTCTACCATGTGGCTTTTGTTATTTAGTCTAGGTTTAAAGTGTCTAGCAATTTCTGGTGCAATGTTTCGAGTATGGATTTGCCTTTATTATTCATGCCTGTATGTTTTTTTTTCTTCCTCCTCATCGAAAGTCTGATGCACGTTCAGAACTACACCGGGGTAGAGAAATTGGATTGTATAGTATTCAATACTTGTTTTATTTCGCAGGGTCGGCATTAAACTGACCTATATACTCATATGCAAATACATTTTCCTGTGCCAGTCTTATTCCGATAGGCGTGATGCCGAAGAAGAAGTTATTGCTCTCTGGATTCCACCTTATTACAGAGTTACTCATAAAGCAAGAGGCTTGAGTGGCGATACTGGCAAATACAGGATCAGACCAGGAGCCAGAGTCTGGAGCATGAGCTAAGGCTTAGATAGGGCGAGACACCGCAGCAGGGCTACAGACAAGTATAAACAGAGTTTTTAGAGTTGCAGCAGACGTACCTTTCTTATACAGTGCCATGCTTATTTTTTAAATGAGTTGGAATAGTATTGATCTATTTCCTTGTGTCCATTAATTTTCTGTAACAGCAGCCTGGACAGTGGTTCCATTTGTAATGTAAATCACAGGTTTATATGAATGCACTTATTCTGATATGTTATCTTTCGTGTAGTAGCGACTTGTGCAGGAACTTCACGTGAACTGATTGGGGGAAGGGGGGGGGGTGTTGATATAGTGAGGAGAATTTATTCCTTTGTCAAGGAGTCTCCAGTGTCAGTGCTGTGTAACAGTCAGAGGTAAAGCTGCAACCTTGAGGTTTTTTTTTTTTTTTACTTGGTCCGGTTTCTTTATGTAGGCCACAGACACAGGGGACTTCATGATCGCTATAATTTCATAAACCACACAGAGTGCAGTATCTTCAGAATACAGAGACTCTCAAAGCCACATCTTTCATCAAGAAACAACTTTTTTTTTTTTTTTCCGAGTGAGGGCACTAACTTGTTTTACGGATATTACACAACATTAAACATATTTATGCAGCTGTTAATCCAGGTCTACTAATCTGATTGGTTAAGTGGTGCTCCAAGAGCGCGTATATTTACCATAATCACGCTTGGACTTTTCACTGTGTCTATCACTTCTTTCGTCTGTACAAATGTACCAATTTCCCTAACACGGTAAAAACAATTACGACAGTAGTGTCAGTGACGCCATCAGCGGACATGGCAAACCAAGTCTTTCAGGAATTGGACTTTTGTCTTAAAGGATGAAAGCTTGTCAGACGAAGATGAAAAAAAAGAATGGATGCCAATTTCCTGGAAGTACGTTGAGGAATGTACAAATCAACGTGAGCTGGCTATAATTGCAATAATTATAAATGCATTAATTAGCTTAGTGGTTAAGGCTCTGGGTTACTCATTAGAAGTTTTGCGTCCAAGCCCCAGCACCACCCAACTTCTAATGAGTAACTCAGATGTTGGGCCCTTGAGCAAGGCCCTTAACCCTCTCCGCTCCAAGGGTGCTGCATCATAGCTGACCCTGTGCTCTGAATCCAACTTCCTAACAAGCTGGGTTACATGACGGACAGAATTTCACCGTGCTGTAATGTATAGGCTTCTTCTTAGCCACAGCCGTGCCAATATCCAGTATAACCGCATTCCTACTCACGCGATTTTATATAAACAGAAGAAATGGATAAAATGTTCAGGGAAGGAGGGGTGGCATACACATTCTCTTCTATCAGGCATAGCAGTGCGCCTTCCCTAGTCATCTGCCTGAGGTGAGAATTGGCCATGATTGAATTTAGTAGAAAATCAGGGAAATATCCAGAAAGGAAAAACCACAAAAACGATGCGTCCTTCATTAATTAATAAACAAACGAACTCAGCTCCGACAATGAGGATGCCTCTGCCACCAGGAGTACTCCTTTCAGACTATTCACCGATCATTCCATAGATGTCTAATAAACATTCAACTGGTCGTTCGTGTGACGTCGAACTAAGAAATATCACAGATATTCGGACAACAAAAAGCACAAACACGTAATCTCTGACGGTGTTCTGTGGTCTAAGACGAATGAAACACTTCTGGATGTTCTGTTCTTGGATACATTGCATATTACCTTTTGTTGATTTCCTATAACAGCATGCTCCTTTATTTATACTTGACTTATGACTTGATGCTCGACTCAGGCGTCAGTTTTCCATTTTCCATATGGTTTTGTTTTGTATACTGGTAAATATTAACGTGCGACATTTCCTGTTACATTTACTCATTGTTATTTTGGTTTCAGTCCTAGAATGTGCTTTTACGACTTCCGTTACGACTCTGGACAGCTGTAGATTGTCAGTACAGTACATGTGCAGTGGTGTATTAGATATTAATATTGGCTTAGTTGGAACACTGCTTAGGAGAGTGTTTTACTTGCTACCTGATAAATTTGCTGCTTGTATCGTCTAAAATGCATGCCGTGGAAATAAGCTTTTAAACTTTATTAGGATTTGTTTGGGAATCTTTTCCCCGCTTGTCAAAGAAACTCAATCAAATGCTGAAAACAGATGACCAGCATGTGGTTGTCTCCATCAATATAAGTATAGTACTTATTTTCTGTCTTAACTGCTGCGCCTGTGGGCCCTGCTGATGTCTGATTCACATTTATAAAGACATTTATTAGCTTCTCACTAGACGCGCCGTTCCGTCCTTGCACGTGGAACAGCGCTAAAGAGTCGAGCATGGAAATTCTGCGTATTTGAATATTGAAGAATATTGATTGTTCTCATCTCCTGCATCAACTATTTGCAGCAGTAAAAAGAGAAAAAAAAAAAAATCACACAGCACTTTAAATTTTCAATTCCAGCCTCGCGTTAAGTCACAATCTTCCCAAAGAAACCGGACAGATACGTGTTTAATAAGTGTTTTTTTTCTGTTCCGTAACGTTGCATGTTAGTTTTTTTTTTTTTTTAATCGAGATCATTTTTCTTCTTCTACCCAGTTTTCTGTGGGCCTTCCCAAAACTTCTCCTCTACAGTCTTAGACATTAAAATCAGAAAGCACGCTGAAGAGAGCTAGCAATTTTCCAGACCCAAATCTAATCAATTTCTCGAGACAGATCTCTGTAAGGTCACTTTTAGCTGTTGCACTCCATCTTCCTGGAATAAATTAGAAGCGAAGCTTGTCTTGAGTCTTGACACACTGGTGACTCTGAGCAGTTGAAGAGAATTAATTAAGTGTGAACAGTCTTAGCTCTGGAAGTCTCTAGTCTTCATGTTTTTTTTGTTGTTTTTTCATGCTGCTAATTCTTGAATTTTTGGTGTTTTGATAACCCTTTAAAAACTTTTAATTTAATTAAAGGTCTACTATTTATAAGGATTTTGAGGGCATTTGTGAGCAGAATATATGGAATATATGTTCTATAATATATATATATATATATAGTTTATATATTTCAGTATATAATTATCAGTAAGTACGAATCGTTGTGTTTTTTTGTAAGCTCAGATTGAGCCTTTACAGTATATACAGTATCTACACAGCGAGCAGGTCCTCTTCCATTTCGCTTCACCGTTGCAGCTCGGAACGGACAAACCTCTAAAGAGCGCCTCCCGCGTTTCAGATTGTTATTTTTTTTAAATACGAGCGGCAACATGAATCTGTTAGGAAGCACCAGAAGGATGACGAAGAAGAAGAAAGGAAAACAAAGAAGAAGAAAGAAGAGGAATCAGTGTTTGCCGGTACCGGCTAACAAGTTTGAGAACCCAAATTTGGATAAATATAAGGATCGTAGTTATTATTTTGCGGAAGAAAAAGCAAGAGTGTAATTGCTTGGAAGTACGCTGCAGTCATCTGACGTCTAGGGAAGGTTAAGGGAGGGGCATTCAGGTGGTTGAATCCTATATAGTGGACCTTTAAAAAAAGAAAAAAAAAAAGAAAGGAAGGTTACAAATGGTAAACCACTGACTGCAGTCTCAGAGTGTGATCGCTGCTATGACACTTGCCAATATGAGGAAGGCATAGGATGATACAAAATTCCAATATGGTAAAGGCAATAGTGAACTATAAACGTTCGAGGTTCCCAACAGCACTGTAGCGGAAAGGTCATTGTTAAACTGTAGTGGGAGCATCATTTTGACCACTCTCTCTCTCTCTCTCTCTCTCTCTCTCTCTCCCAGTTAAGATGATCTTAGCTTTTGGGAACTTCAGCCCACTTCAGGTGATGTAATGTTACCAGCCTACGTGCCTATACATGCCTACCACTCATGCTAATGTACCGAAGACATATCTATATTACTTCAAGCTCACTCTGAAGAATTGACATCCGACATTTTCTTCTCTTTGCACAGCCGTGAACAGCTCCAAGTCCCCTACTTCGCTTTCTGAAACATCTTTTCTCTTGGCTTAGCGCTGACATTTCTTCCGAGGGCTTCTGTTTACGCAAACGTTTTCTGCCCGGATCGAGCCGATTGATGACATACAGTAAGCTGAAAAATAGTCACTGTCCTTAATGGCAGATCTACAGTTAGAGGAACGTTCTTATTTTCATCAGTACACGTTTCACACAGTCTGTTTCAAAATTTTGACAAGAGACTTTATTGTGACAAGGAGTAGTCTTAAAAGATTTCCGGAATCGAGAAATAATATAGCTCACCAGCTTAATGTTAAGGCAAGAGATTGGTTTAGTGGCCGTAGAATTTCTTAATTCTGAATTTCATTTTCATTCGAACTTCATAAGTTTTTGTTGACTTGCCATGCTCCAGCTTCTTCTTCTTCTTCATCTTCCTCTTCTGCCTGCTTATTAGCCGCTTCCTACATGGCTCGTTTTTAAAGAAGTCAGACACCTGAGCTGAGATGAAATGCAAAAATTGTATCTGACAGTTGGCTTGCAAATAAAGGATCGAAAACTGGGGCGTAACGTACGACGAGCTCCCATCTGCTTACACAGAAATAGAAGGGTGTTATTATGTTCCTGCTGAAGGGAAACACCCTGTGTTTAGCCCAGTGTAGAGGTCGTGTGGTGATCAGAGGGTGTGTGTGTGTGTGCGCGTGCGGCTTTTGGTTTGAAGTCATGCTCCAATTAGACCGTCATGGTCAGGCTATGAAAACCTCGCAAGACTTCTGCCATGTCGACTTCTCAGACATGAATTTTTACGAGCATGTGTGTGACGTGTAATTTAAACAGTCCGTGCTACCCAATATTGTTATCTTGATTCGCATTGGAACACGGCGTCGCCACCTTAATAGAAAGGAGAAAATGCTACAAAAAAAAAGGCAGAATATGAAAGGAGATGAAGAGGTTTATGGAAAAAGAAAAAAAAGGATTTATTGGCAACTCTCTTTTTTTTTCCCCCCTCTTTTGTTTATTTTTTTTCCTCTTTCAGATCAGCTCGAATGCAGCCTTGCCATCTCACTTGTGTCAGAATATATTAAAAAGGTCGTGATCAAGATGTACTTTCTAGCTCTTACCCCGTTGCTGAGCTTTATTCAAATCTGAAAACTCATTTTCCTCAGCAACTGATTCCCCGGTGCCTGAAATGATGCAACTCGCTGTAATTCAGCATCCCTTTGAACTTTGCCGTTCACGTCACTCAGCCAAATGTTCCCGCTTTCATTGTTGTAACGCAGGCTTTGTTAAAATATGCAAAAATATAACGCCGAACAGTGGTCACGTTGAACTTCCGGCAGCATCCTGTTTAATATTTGATTTAGAAATCATTGCGAAAATCATTAACTGCCTTACTTGACTCATGGTTTTGATCTTTTTTTTTTTTTTTTAAGCATAAAATGCTTTGTCTGTGACTGCAAGCCAGTGCGCTTTGATGACAGAGAGTGAAGGATAACGTTGTAACGAGTATTTCGAAAAGATATATTTAGTGCTGGTACTCTGATCACCCCCCCCCCCCCCCCATTTGAGAAAGGCTGTTATAAGAGGCACCTTGCAGTGCGTGAGTGCATCGTGTCCAGGTGGAAGGGAGGAGAAGACCATGTGCGAAGGTGTAGCACCTTCTATAGGGATGAGGAGAAGGGTCAGCAGATGGAGCACCTCCACGTTCCTGGCTCCTGTCTGGAGAATGACCGGAGGAGAAAAAGCGAGCTGGAGAACTCGGACACCCGCATTAGTCATGGTTCAGGGAGCTTATCTCCTCCAGTGAAGGACTCGTATACACGGATATTGTCGTCTGATCAATGCACCCCAACATAGGCATCCTGAGAGAAAGTATATTTCTCTTTTGTTTATTTTGTAACCCTGTTTAATTCAGGTTTAACACATATAGCGTGTCCAAATTTATTTTGGCCAGTATAACGGGGTGTGTATACATTTTTTATCTGTGTTACCACAGCACTGTCAAATTCTTTATTATATTCTTTATTATACATAAAGGTTTCTATTATTTTGCTCATTATAAATACGTCATCGTTTCTATAGTAATGATTAACCGTCATTTAGTTCCTTGATAGTTTTTTTTTTTATGCTTTATTATTAATTTATTATGAATTTATCAACTAAAATACTATTAACTGTAAAGGGATAAAAAATACAATATTTTTAATAATAATAATCATAAATCAAAAGGGCCCATGTTTGATACACAGTTAGGAGAGATACCAGCAAAAAAATTTATATCTGGATACAAATTTTTTTTGAAAAGATTAGAATTTGGAAAAAGTTTGGGTTTTTTTCTCACAAATTTTTGTTTGTGAGAGCTTAGCTGTTTCTAAGTAAAAAGTGATGTCGTGATTGATAAAAATCAATTTGGAAAGTCATCCATCCATTGTCTATACCACTTATACACTGTGGTTCAGGGGGAAGCTGGAGCCAATCCCAGCTGACGTCGGGTGAGAGGCGGGGTTCACCTGGCCAGGTCAGAAATCTATCTCAGGGCTACCACAGAGACAAGCATCCATTCAATACACAAACACACCTGCGGTATGGGCAAGTTAGAGTAGCCAGTTGACCCGATCTGCATGGTTTTGGGCTGTAGAAGGAAACTGGTGTGAGACAGGAATGAGAAGAACATGCAAACTCCAAAATGTTTTGGCCCCAGTTGGTCAGCAGGTTCAAACCCAGAACCTTCTTCCTCCAAGCCAACAGTGTTAACCACTGCACCATTGTGCCACAATAAAAAAAACCCCCCAAAAAAACAAAAAAAAAAAACGAATAAAAGGCAATATGGATAACTAAATGAATTAATTAAATCACTATAACATACAGGAAAGTAATCTGTATGAAAAGCATCGCGCCCCATGTACTGTATAATAGCATGCCTGATTGTGTTTTATTATCTTTATTTCCTTTAAGAGCCTTTCTAATTGGTTACAGAAACTGGTGGGCTGAGTTAGAGATTGGAATTGAAACCTTCCCTCCTAGCAGACTGTCAGCAGATTTTTTTATTTGCATGCTTTCAAGTACTATTGTGAAACATTTCGCATATTTTCCTAGATATGTAAATGACATGTTAACTGTTAATGTAAACAAAACCAAAAAATGAGCAAAATCAATCCTGAGCTAACATGAGGACGTGGCCTTTTTTGGAATCAGTGAAAGTGACTTTAAGCCGTTTCAGAATAAATGCATTTCTACACCAGGATGGAATCGAGGGATTCGTGTTCGATATGTGGTTCGCTGCGTCTGTCTCTAACAAGTTACCCATTATGAAGATGTCAATATTCGCAACTCGCTTTGATCCTTAATTATTGTCAAGCTCTCTTGGTACTTGACTCATACAAAGAGGTCAAACTGTTAGGCCAGGGGAAAAACGTACCATATTGCACCAAGCCCTTCAATTTCTCCCACACTCCATGGCACCAAGTGGAATGTAGCGATTTGAAAGACCCCCACGGTCCTCACCACCTGCAATATATTTCCATGTCTGGAGGGTGACGCGATTTCTCCTGCCAATAACTCTTTCTCGATGGTCTAACACCTCAGTACCAAATATCATGCTGTGAAGTAGGTCAAAGTGAAAACAAAACTGCTAGAAGCCCAGGAAATAATGCAACCAGGCTCAGCGGTGCATTATTACGTTTCCCCTGTTAAGTAAACCATCAATCGTGTAATGTGTACACTACCAATTAGGCCATAGTGTGTGTGTGTAAGTACTCCTGCATTTCAATGCAGTCTATTGTGTCAATGTTAGTGACAGCTTTGGTCTCTTTTCTCATCCATTTGCCAAAGTTTATTTTGTGTTGGAATTCCACAGAAGACAATAGTAACCATGTAATGCGATGCAGGAAGTGAGCCAGCTTAAACATCTCCATCATCAAACAATGACGATCCTGATCACGGATATCGTTAACACTTTTTTTTTCTTCTGTTCCTTCTTTGTTTCCTGTGTAAGGAATATAACAGGCCAGAGCGTGCTGTTCTAAGAAAATCATCAACGTTGGAAAACAAGTGCCGTTATTTTCCAGTAACGGCACTCGTTTTGATCAGTCTGATCCGTTTTTTTATTCATTAAAAACACGACACATCATTCCTTGTACTTTGTAGTTACATTTAACCTTTTGGAATGTCCACGAAACAAGCCAGCTGCCGTTATCACTTAATTTATAATAGCCCATCAGCCTCATTTCTCATTTCACTCTCTTGAAGTTGATGAAAACATATTCCAGAGAGTGTTGGTGTGAAACCGCAAAGCAGCTCGTCCTCAAGACTTTCATATGTCTCAAAACTAAAAGTTTACCTAACAGTTTACAGTACCATAACGTACAAAGCACTGACACTGGAGACTCCTTCCACACGTGGTTAAAAACCATCTCCTCACCATGTTAACTTTTACAAACACTTTAATCCATTTTTTATGTCCAGCGTTTGCCACACAAATCCCTGTGTAATAGGTTAGTACAGAAACAATAAGGTATTATAACAAGGGCATTGATATAAACCTTGCGGCTGGAGCTGGAGTTGCTGTTATAGAAAGTGAATAAACACCCTCTGGCACCTGTGGTACAAAGGTTTTTGGAAATGAATAGTCTAAATGTGTTACTGTCAGTTTTCGCGGTTGATGGGCACATGCTGGCCTTGGATATACTGTGTGTGTGTGTATATATATATATATATATATATTTTAATCTAACAGTACCACCTTGCTAAAAGCCTTAACAAGGCTGCATGTAAGCAATAGTAAGCCAGAGAGTCTCTAAATCAAACTAGAGCGCTACAGCTGACGCACACAGGGATAGTAAAACTCTGGTCATTGTACAACTGTTTTATGGCCACAGTATATTCTGTAGTGGAATAAATCAGGGAGCTGATCCCTCACCGTGGCGGGATTTAGTTTTACGGCCTCATGAGTTGTACCACTGGGAGGAAAATACTAAGTTAAGCTACACATATCATTCTTGGAATTGTACATTGAAGATGATAAGTGTGATATTGATCCTGCTTCACCCCAATTATCGTCCTGTGTTTATTAAAAAAAAAAATAAAAATAAAATCTGTGCAGCTCCTGATATAAAATGCATCACAGGAATGAATTCAGTGATCTGGCAGCTCAACCCACTATTTATTGATATCCTTTGATACTGATACTCACGGTTGGACCAGTACATACCTAATATTAAAGTTATTCTCAAAAGATGCAATACACTTTTCCGTGGTACTCTGTACTCTGTCCAGAAGTATGTGAACACCCGACCATCACATGCATATGTTTGGGCCTTCACCAAACTTGTGCCACAAATTTGGAAGCACACAGTTGTGTAGGACGTCTTTGTATACTGTAGCATTACAAATTAGCTTCTCTGGAATCGGGATCATTGGGATGAACTGGAACAGTGAGTGCACCAAGAGCCTCCTAAAGTCAGTGCCTGATCTCACTAATGCTGTTGTGGCTGAACGAGCACAAATCCCCACAGCCAGGCTCCAAAATCTAGTGGAAAGCCTTCCCAGAAGAGTGAAGCTTATTGCTGGTAACAGCAACTGGGGACAAACTCCGGAATGGGATGATCAATGAGCATATATGGGTATGTTTGTGTGTGTGTGTGTGTGTGTGTGTGTGTGTGTGTGTGTGTGTGTGTATATATATAAATATGTATGTATGTATAATTAGGAATCGAACGATATTGATTTTTCAGGACCGATACCGATTATTGCTAGTTAATGATTAGCGATAGCCGATATTTGGAACCGATATATAGGCTGTATTTACAGTAAAAATGATAATCTCTGAGAACTCCAACAAAAAATATTGCCTGTATTACTTATCTTTTTTTTTTTTTTTTTTACATTAAATTTAATTAAAATATAAATAGCAAAAGTACTAACAAATGAATAAAAACCAAGTAATTATAAACCAGAAGGGCCAAAACGAGGGAACTTGCACCTGTACAAAAATAGATTTACTTGGATTTTAATGTTAAAACAAAATTAGCAGCATGGCTTTGTAATGAAAGTAACAAAATGTAATGAAAGTGATGA
>JAOVYU010000063.1:11930653-11938903 GCA_025674565.1 Synodontis membranacea | reverse complement strand
TTCTGAAAGTCCTGATTTCTATTTTATTAAAGCTTGTTGTCTATTTTCATATTCTACTAACCGCTACTTAGATTGATTAGTTCAACACTGAAAATGGGTACCCCGAACCAGGTGGAAATTCTGGGGAAGTTTTTGGCTTCTAGTTAAAAAAATTAAGGCTTGCAATGCGTTTCTTTGTGAAAACTCAGTATATCATGATCCGGACATCAAACCAGTAGGACTCCAGACATACTATTAAAGATGGGTGGGGGGTGTAATGTTCTGAGCTCTGCTGTAATTCTTTGGAAACATGATAAAGTGACATTTTGATGATGTTGATGACGATGATGATGATGATGATGACGATCCCCTGTGCTGTTTTTCCTATAACCATATCTCCATTTACGTCCACGAATTTGCCCATTACTGCCTCTGGGTTATAAATAAGACATTTACTGGCTGACCATAAAACGTCTACCTCATGTCCCCCAGAGAACGATTATCATCATTAAAGTGTATCAGCTGGAAAATGCACTTGGCAGTTTGCATGACAAATTTTAGATCAGGCAAAGGAATACAGTAAGGGGAACAGTATTATTGCCCCTTAGTGCATTTGTTTCCAGTAAGGTGTTTATGTTGTTTTCTTAGTGAAGGTTGTATGAGCCCAGTAGATGAGCTAGAAGGCAGTTAAGAAGAACACAGTATTCTAAACAGACTGAATCTCTCAGAGAGCGTATTGGAGCACGGTAGGGGCTGTAGGAGCCGTCCTCATTGCGTTATTCTACACTGATGGCACTTCAGGAGAAGATAGGGTAAACAGAGCCTCACAGTTCATTTCTTAACTTTGGTCAGTGGGGAGCTATGAATCCTGTCATCCTCCGTGCCGTTTCCTCTCTGGGTTTTCTGCGAGTTGCCTGTCTACTACAACACAACCGGGAGAATATTATAATCTCTGAATACTACAGTCATTACCTTTGGGAGATCTAGTTATTAAGTATTTACCTTCCCTTATCGCCAGTGTAAATAAGGGTTCCAATACTGAGTTAATGGCCTTCGGAATTGAAGCATTATAAGCCATTGTTGGCCAATTCATTAGCCATTTCAGTAAATATAAAACAAGGCCAGGTGGCACAGTGGTGCAGTGGTTAGCACTGCCGCATCACAGCAGAAAGGATCTTGGTTGGAACCTGATGTCCGTCTGGGGTCCCAGCTGGGATTGTCTCCAGCTTCCCTGCGACTCTGATGGATAAGAGGCATAGATAATGGATGGACGGATAAAGCAAGGACAGTTTTAACATTTTTCAAATAGTTTCATGCAGGGGCAGGTATTCCAGTGCTGATCGAGAGCCTGGAATTCATGTTGCACTTTTAAGATTTTCAGTCGACTCAGGCTTGTAGATTATCCCATGAGCTATCACACCCATACGCTTGTTGAACATCCCATTCCAGATTTAGTCCCCTTTTGCTGTTATAATATCCTCCACACTTCTAGGAAGGTTTTCCAGCTAGTGTAGCTGTGGGGATTTGCACATTCAGCCACAAGAGAATTAGTGAGGCCAGGTACTGCTGTTGGGAGAGGAGGTCTGGGGTACAGTCTGTGATCATGTTCATCCCGAAGCTGTTCAGTGACATTGAGGTCAGGGCTCTGTGCAGGCCACTAGAGTTCCTCCACACCGACCCTGGCAAACCTCACTTATGGACCTCACTGTGCACAGGGGCATTGTCATGCTGGGACATTTTTTGTGCCTCTTAGTTCCGGTGAATGGAAATTGTAATTCCGCAGGATACAAACACACATTTGCAATTGTGCGCTTCCAGCATCGTAAACATTTTCAGGTGTCAGGTGTCCGTCACACTTCTGGCCACATAGTGTGCCTGTTCCATTGAACCTAACACCTAACTGCTTACTAAATGCTCGGTATAAATATATTTAATTAATTGTTCCAGGCAGGTCTTCTAGTGTCTGAAAGAATGGCAAAGATTTAAAGATTGATGCCATTTATAACGGAACAGAGTTTTGGTCATAGCCTGATTGATGTTTATTAATGTAGTCTTACCAAACGCTGACCTCATGTCTGCTTAGCATTTCTGAATATTCTCTAGCCCTTTACTTTTTCTGCTGTATTGGTTTTAATAAAACCTGAAAACCTGCACTGTCTGTCTGCTTTTTAACAATAACTCATCATCATAGTTTAAAGGTCTGGATTGTGTGATCTTGTTACCCGATATTTATGACTATTACGATTTACGGGGTGAAGTGTAATTATTATAACCATTTTTTTTTTTTTCTCGGTCACAATCACAGCACATTTCAAGCAGCAGGCAAACACAGTCACACCTAGGGGAATTTTAGAGTCGCCAAGTCCGTCTATCTGTATATTTTAGTGAAAGTGGGAGGAAAGCGAAAGACCCAGAGGAACCCCGCACGCACACCGAGAGAACATGCGGCACTCCAGACACACAGTAATCTGAGCTCAGGATCTAACTGGGGACCCTGGAGCTGTGACGAGGCAGTGCTACCCTGTGCACCTCATTAGTCCTGGACCTCATCTTTCATTACATAAAATATAGTGTTAGTGTATAGTGATAGCGTCTCAGGTATCTCTGAAATTCTTTCTTCATTATTAACCAGACGTGAGAGGTCTTTAATTCATAATGAACTAATCATGAATAATCTTCTATTTTAATGATTTATTATTAGTACCCAACCTTTCATCAGCCTGTAGAGGTGAACATGTTCGCCCAGGCCCTTTTCATCCACTAGGAAAGATCGAGGCCCAGCATATTCTCTAAATTAACATCCAGCATCCCACAGTCTCATTGACTCAGACCTGGTGTATGCACACCACCTGCTCAACTGGACGTGTCAGCTTGAATCATTTCTAGCAGAAGATGTGTCTGATTTCTTGACTTTAACCAGACTGGTGGAGAATCTGATTCTAGTGCAGATTTGTCCACTGTAGGAAACAGACAGCCTTTATTCTATTATATTCCAATCACCTCAATATGCATCAGTAACACTTTAGGAAGACGGAATTATGGGATTGTGGGAGGTTGGATGTTAATTCGGGACATCCCCACTGTCTCGCATGCACAACGCTGGGGAAGAAGGACTAAACGAATTTGAAGAAAGGCAGTGTCATCACCAGAATAAAGGGATTCAGGCTGTTCAAATGGACAGTGTATGTAGTAATAAAGAATGCCTGAATTATTTATGATTAGTTATTCGTAAAAGCACATAAATAAAAGCTCGTAGACATTTTGTGCGTCTTGAGCACCTCCCGATATTTTATGAAAATGTGTATGACTGCTGGATTTGGTGATGAAAGGAGAGATAAAGCAGCGAGAATTTTTGATAAAGCAACTGAAAACAATAATAAGCTAAATATATTAACATGTGATGTCAGAATGAAATTTCAGTCCATCAAAACGAGAGATACACTTGACTCGAAACTTAAATGCATGATTTTAAAATCCTGATGCCATCCATACACAAGGTATACCAAGTGTAAATAGGATCATTGATAAAGTATACAGACAAGTTTGTGGACACCTGACCATAACACTCAAATGCGCTTTTTCAGATTTAGTGCCTTTGCTGTAATAATAAGCTCCATTCTTCTAGGCGTTCCACTCATTCACCACATGAGCGTTAGTGAGGGTCAAGCACTGATGTTGGGTGAGGAGGGCTGGGGTGCAGTCGGCGTTTCAGTTCATCACAAAGGTGTTCAGTGGGGTTGAAGTCAAGGCTCTGTGTAGAACCACTCAAGTCCTTTCACACCAACCTCAGTGTACCATGTCTTCATTGTGCTCGCCCCATTGTGCACAGGAAGTATTGTCATGCTGGAACAGGTTTGGGCATTCTAGTCCCAGTTAAGGGAAACTGAAATGATACAATATACAACAGCATCCTAAACAATTGTGTGCTTCAAACTTTGTGGCAACAGCTTGGAGAAGGACCACATACTGGTGCCATGGTCAGGTGTTCACAAACTTTTGTCCATATACAGTAGTGTATCTTTAAAAAATTTTTTTATTAAAAGTGTTATCAGAGGTGGCTGTGATCCAAGTGGGATTACTTCTGAAAGTAAGTTAACCAACCATCATCAACTGGAAGACCGTAGTCCAGATGTGGACGCAGCAAAGTATTTCAGAAGAGTGAACTTGAAAACTACTGTAGCACGGCAGATCAGTAACTAAAAAAGTACTTCATAATTCAGCGACTTATGTAAATTGTTTATCTAAAGGCAGTTTATCAGACCAGAGAACCGCATTAGTTCAGAAAAGGGAGACATTTCACAGACGTAGTCTTTGATCTGATTAGCTACAGTAACAGAAGACACGGCTTGTTAAAGAAAAAAAACGAAACAGCGTAAAAACAATGAAAAGTGAATGTTAAAAGACAAATGAGCAAAGATGTATGCATTTGTTGTCATCCCGATGAAAGTCCATGGTGCTAGTCAAAAGTGGTAACAGGTCAAGACATAAAAGCGGTGTCTTGTTTGTAGCCATGAATTACAACATTGAATAAACATTAAAGTGCAACTGCTGTTGCCATTCAGTCATGCCAGTTGCTTATCTGGACTTTGATAAGCAAAAAAGTGGACAAATTCTGAACTTGTAACAAAAAAAAAACTAACAAAAAAACGGAAATATTGGCATGCAACTGACTAAACAGAGATTTTCCACTGGCCAGTGCCACTTAGTACCACTAAGCACTTAGCCTGGTCCGTTGCACCAGTAGCTCATGGGTCTGCCTTTTCCCCCCTTACTACAGTTCCAAGAACATTATCACTAGGGTTGTTATGGTGTCACGGTTTAACAGTTAGTCACAGTGTATGACTGGATGGTTACCTCACTGTTGACTTTTCAAAATATCGATAAAAATAGATTTCCTCCGGGTTTTTTTTTCTTCTTCTTTCCGATTCAGTGCGCCACAGCCACTCTCTATTTCATCTTATAATGACTGAGTGATAAATACTGATGATGTAAGAGATGGAAATGTCGCTCTCAAAAAATCTATTTTTGGTAAAGATTCCATCGCATCCTGTGGAAAAAAATAAGTTCTTTAGTTTAAAGAAGCACTCGTTTCTGTCCAAAAAAAAACAAATATTGGCAGAGTTTAAGACACGGAAAGATAAATTAGGGACACCATTTAAAAGCATATAAATGACAATTCTTAAAAAACCATACAGTACCGGTATATATGTCCAGAATAAAGGGATTAAGTATACTAGCATGTACAAAGAGAATTTTTGTGAAGATTCCATGATAAATATTGATTGTCATAAACAGCCTGTGTTTTTACCACGATAACTGTGATATTTTTAGACCAGGTTACCATATCATGGAAATTGTCAGGCTTAATCATCACCATGGTTCTTTGGAGATGGTGCTATTTGAAGTTCTAATGGTGTCCAGTTCTTCATATTATATAGGTGCTTCATATAAGCCTTCACTCCTTATATGTGAAGAAAAATGAATAAATAAATAACAAAAGAAAATGCCTATAGACTGTCTGGTGTGCTTTAATCCACAGCAGCTGCATCCAAGTATGTTACATGAGTATGGTGCAATTGTGCGGTGTCAAAAAGTCCAGGCGATCTGCTTTGCTATCTATCCTTGCCCTGGGTGACCAGGCGGTTGATAATAGCACAACGCGGCTGTCAATCTGTTTATAATTGAGCTGTGCTCCATTTTGTCTCTGAGCAGCATGCGGCGAATGAGCACAGCAGTCAGAGTGCGTGGCTCGGGGCCTAACACTCCATCCATCAGCCCGCTGTGGATGATTGCAGCTCTTCCCGACATTGGAAGGGAGATGGCTGTCTGATGGCAGGCCTGTCTCACCTCTGCAAGCAGAAAATACATTTGACTTCTTTTGTGCCGCACTCCTCTGGAGAGCTGTCTGAAACGCAAGGGTACAAAGGGAGATACATCTGCTGCCCCTACTCAAGTGTGATTGGTCTCATTCGAAGGGAACAGAAAAGGCCTTTGTTGTTTGCCAGCGTATGAGCAGGATGGTTGGTTGTTTGTGTGCGCGTGCCAGCGACAGGACCTCATACACATCGTGGGTGATATAGGTAAAAGTCTGTGTGCTCAAATGTGGCTTTAGGAGGTTCAAATCCAACGCTTAGATGTTTTAAATAGACCTTATTTTGAAATGAATATGTCCAATTTCATCATTGGGCTTTTGCTATTCACCGAAAATTGCAATAGAATTTGCTATTTTCTCAATATTGGATAAATGTTTTTTTTTTTTTTTTTCCCCAAGGTGTGAGTAAAATGTACCACACTGCACAGAGGATTAATGTTTTGTGGAAGGCACAGGTGCAGAGGATATTTTAAGATAAGGTAGGAAATGATTATGAATTGGTATTAACTTATATTGTATTGCAGCTGGATTTGGAGAGTCACCCATGCTGGCTGTATGAGCGCCGAGCTTAACTGTCACACGGACACCTGGGGCGCATTTTATATACGTCTGAATTGAACCCTCTTGCTTTTACCACCTTGGTATACACTCAACGGCCACTTTAATAGGAACACCTGTACCCCTGCTCATTCATTCAATTATCCAGGCAGCCAATCATGTGGTAGCAGCATAAAGCATCAAATCATGCAGGTGCATTTCAAGAGCTTAAGTTAAGGTTCACGTTAAACATCAGAATGTAGGGGGGGGTTAGAAAGTCTGTAGAATTTGCACAGAATAGTGCAGGGGGAAAAACACATCCAGTGAGCAGTAATTCTGCTGTTTTGTGACAATGTCTGTTATTGAAAGCGCTATACAAATAAGATTGAATTCAATCACCGCACTGGACTAGTAGGTGATTGAATTGCTGTGTTTGGTCAAGAGAACTATTTGCCAGACAGATGAGGTTAATCATGTTAGTACTACTGAATCAAGAGTTCTGTGTGAACCTAGACCCCCGTTGATATAACAAAACTCAGATGCTTTTATATGCTGGTCATCAGGCAGTTGTACTGTTACACATACAGTAAGAAAGTGAATTGTAAAATGCACATCATCGAGTCCTGTTCTTGAAATGCTTAAATATTCTGAAGATGACTAAGCAAGATGATGCGATAGAAAGCTTTTCAGGTATATAATAGGTCATAGAGAGACTGGAAATGGACAGGTCGAATCTTATCTTTATTTATTAGTTACCTTTTTTCACCCCAATGAAATTTAGATTTTTGTATGTGTTCAAACCAGGCTGGAAAAGTTTTCATTCGGTTTTGTGTTTATTCGAAACATTTGCAAACAAGTGGATGGAAACTGCATTTTTGGCACTCCCACACACCGACAAAATGCTGATCCAAGTTCAAACTGTTGTTATGCAACCAGCTAAATGGCCATTTTTATAGGGCACTGCCAGATGGACTTTCCACACAATAAACCTGGTCCATGGCGCAAGCGGTTCATGGATCTGCAGTTTGACATCAAGTTAATTTGAAGCTGCAACTCTACAAGCTTTGAAGAATATCTTGAGAGTCGTTGTTGCAGGTCTATATCGTGTGTAGATGATGACAGTCATCCAGCCAATAACGGATTGTATACTGTATGTGTAAGTATGTGGACATCTCATTGTTACACCTACAGCGTATGTGCCCATTTCTAAAACCATTGGCATTAATACAGAGTTATTCCCCCCTTTGCTGTTATAATAAGCTCCACTCTTTTGATAAAGCATTCCATCTGAACTTTTAGTGTGGCTATGGAGATTTGCTCATTCATCCCCAAGAGCATTAGTGAGATCAGGCATCGATGTCAAGTGAAAAGGCCAGGTGAGCTCCAGTTCATCCCGAAGGTGTTCAGTAGGTTTCAGGTCAGGGCTCTGTGCAGGCCACTCGAGTTCCTCCACACCATCCTTGGCAAAGCATGTCTTTTCTGCATGTTTAAGCACTTAAGTTCCAGTAAAGGGAAACCTTAAGGCTATGTCACACAATAGTGTGCTGAGAGTTTGGCTAAGAATCACATACGGGCATGATGGTGTGCAAGTGTCTTTTAGCCAGTGTCTTTTTGCAAGTATTTTTAGCCATATAGTGTACAGTATTTTACGTCATAACAACTTTGCCTGGACTCTCAAATTAGCTATTAACTTCCCACCAGCAAACTCCACCTAATTAGACAAGATTAAGGTCTGTCTTCTTACGTCCACCTGTTGTACCGCATTCTGAATTTGTGCAGCTGTTAAATTGGACACTGAAGTCATTTTGCTGTGAAAAGTTGTACTTTAGTGGGAAAGACAGATGGCCCATTTTTTTTTTTTC
>JAOVYU010000063.1:11905326-11927234 GCA_025674565.1 Synodontis membranacea | reverse complement strand
CATTCATGTGTGTGCTGCGTGATCTGATCTGAGAACGCTATCGCCCCCTTCAGGACTGGAGGAGAACTGTTTTTTCTACATGCCGTCGAACCGTGCGGTACACACACGTACTGAACCGTGACACGCGAACCGAACGGTCCACGGTTTTACCGTGAACCGTGCCATCCCTACTGTGCACTGATGGTCTCCATCCAATCAGACTGAGCTTGAAAGGATTTGCAAAAAAAGAATGGCAGAAAATCCTCCAATTCAGGTGTGCAAAGCTTGTTGCATCATACTCATAAAGACTCGAGGCTGTATATGCTGCCAAAGGTGCTTTAACTAAGTAATGAGTAAAGGGTCTGAATATTTCTGTAAATGTGATATTTCGTTCTTTCTTTTTTAATAAATTTACAAAAGTGTCTAAAATTCTGTTTTCACTTTGAAATTATATTAAAAACAAGAATGTAAATTAATTAAAAACAAGAATATAAACGATTGTAGCATCAGGCTGCTACATAACAAAACAGGAAAAAATTAAGTCTGTCTGTATACATTTTGAAGCTCTCTCTCTCTCTCTATATATATATAACAATGTGACCACTGACAGCTAAAGTGAATAACATTGATTATCTCTTCATCATGGTACCTGGTAACAAATGGGATGTGTTAGGCAGCAAGTCAACATTTTGTCCTCAAAATTGATGTGTTAGAGGTAGGAAAATTGGGCCAAAATCCAAATTGTGATGGCTAAACGACTGGGTCAGAGCATCTTCAAAACTGCAACTCTTGTGTTTGTTGTGTATGGGGCTGCATAGCCACAGACCAGTCAGGGTGCCCATGCTGACCCCTGTCTGCCACCGAAAGCACCAGCAATGGACACATGAGCATCAGAATGTTACCATAGAGCAATGGAAGAAGGTGGCCTGGTCTGATGAATCATGTTTTCTTTTATATCACTTGGATGGCCGGGCACATGGGCGTCACTTACAGTACCTGGGGAACACATGGCACCAGGATGTACTGTGGGAAGAAGGCAAGCCTTCTTCCTTTCTTCTTTTATTTTAATTTTAATAATTATGAACTACAGTTCAAAAAATGTAAATAAAAACGTTACAGATTATTAGGACATTTCATTTTGAAGTTGAATTACAATTCAAACAATATAAATACTGTGTGTCTCTTCGTCAAGTTCAGTTCACTCAACGACAATCAACCCACAGAAATTCTCTGCTGAGAAGGCTGGCTGTTCACAGAGTGCTGTATTGAAGCATATTAATGAAAAATTGACTGAAAAGGAAAAGTATGGTAGGAACATATGCATAAGCAACTTCGATGACCGCAGACTTGAGTGGATTGTCAAGAAAAGTCTATTCAAGAACTTGGGAGAGCTTCACAAGGAGTGGACTGAAACTGATGTCAGTGTATCAAGAGCCACCACACACAGACGTCTTCTGGAACGTTACAACTGTCACGTTCCTAATATCAAGTCACTTCTGAATCAATGACAACATACTCTAAGAAGCGTCTTACCTGGGCTACGGAGAAAATGAACTGGACTGTTGCTGAGTGGTCCAAAGTCCCCTTTTCGGATGAAAGTAAATATTGCCTTCCATTTGGAAATCAAGGTCCTAGGGTCTGGAGGATGAGTGGAGTGGCACAGAATCCAAGGTGCTTGAAGTCCAGTGTGAAGTTTCTGTCATGATTTGGGGTGCCATGTCATGTGTTGGTGTTGGTCCACTGTGTTTTATCAAGTCCAAAGTCAATGCAGCCATCTACTGTACCAGGAGATTTAAGAGCACTTCCTGCTTCCGTCTGCTGACAAGCTTTATGGAGATGCCGATTTCCTTTTCCAGCAGGACTTATCACCTGCCCACGGTGCCAAAACTACTACCAAATTATTTGCTGACCATGACATTACTGTGGTTCTGTGTATTACCGTGCTTCTCTTGATAAAGAATCTGTGGGATATTGTTGAGGAATAAGAGAAACGCCCGACCCAAAAATACAAAATGGCTGAAGACTTCCATCAAAGCAAACTGGGCTTCAGTAACACCTCAGCAGTGCCAAAAGCTGATCACCTCCATGCCATGCCACACTGATGCAGTAATTAGTGGTAAAGGAGCCTTTTCTTGATGAGGTTTTCTTGATCTGTTTTTCTCCTAATAAAAATTATATTTCAATTAAAGTTGGAAATTTTTTTTTTCAGTGTGAGATGAAGCTACTTTACAGGGAGTGCCAGTTATCCAGTTGAAATGTGAATATTTTTTAAAAAGTGTTTGTAAATCAGTAGTTGGTTAAGTAAATAATATGTTCCAATTATTTAGATGCTGTTTGTTAAAATAATCAAATAGTCTGATAGTATGCGTTGCGGTATTCACAGCTTCAGCTTTGTCCTCCGTAGGCATAATGTCAGACTTTAACAATAAAATAAAATTTAGTGTTATTTGTGTGCACCAGAAGGTTAAACAACAGTCAGCTGAAAGTCTAACTCTACCGGGTGGTTAATTACTTCATGCCGTCAGCCAGGAAAATGTACCAAAGACAAAAGTGAAACCCTGCAACAGAGTAAAAACACAAAACAGCCTTGTTGGTTTACTTCTTAATTTTTTCTTTATTTACTGGTCAGTTGGGACATTTGCTTTGGATTAGATTGGCTTTGCTTGCTGAATGCAGAGCCTTTTTTTTTGTGTGTGAAATGTTTTATTGCAGTCAACCTGGCATGAAATATTTGCATAAAGTAAACAACACGACTGGACGGCATGAGTCACTCGGAGCAGAGCTGAGGAATTCCAGGCGCAAGAAGGCTCTGAATAAGGTGTATTTTCTCATGGGCATGTAAATATGTCTCCATTCCTACTCCGTTCCCCCGAGGAAGCTTTGAGGTGATGCAATGATTATGTCATGCTGAAGTGTCAGTGGGCGAATCCTTCATGCACAGAGACATATGACGTACAGTATGAGTGAGGGTCATGTCTATTTTAAATGAAACATCTTGTTAACACATTCACATAAACATTCATATAATGTTAAGCTACATTTAAAAGATTATCATCTTAATACTCTTACAGTACCATGACTTTTTGATCAATTTCAATCTGTTGTTCTTTGTAAGGGATAATACCGCTTTCTGCAGTTATTCCAAAGACAGTACGAGATCACAGCGTTCTTCAGACCATCACTGCTTCTCAGTTCCTTGAGTGAGAGAATTGTATTTTTTTTTCCCTGGAAAACTAGAGACATCGGACTAACTAGCTAGTGTGCAACATTTGCTTCTGTCAACAAACTGCCACACAAATTTCCAAAAAAACTAGTGTCTTTCCTGCTGCCTGGTGCAATGCATGCACTGAAGTTTGGTACATAAGGCTGGCAGCGCATTTTTCACACATTTTACATGTGATCCTATGGGAAGTGGCTGCAAGGTTCGTGATTTTAAAAAGCACTGCTGCCGGGCGTTCTTTTGGGTGGAAAAAAAAAAGGAAAGAAAATGGAGTGTTACATCAAACACTTCTTTTTACCTCCTGAGCAATCAGGTCAAAAGCTTTGGGTAGGCTGAAAAAAAAAATGCTGGTGAAAAAAATGTGCCATATTGAATAAAAAATCACTGCAATGTGACTAAAACCAACGCGGCTAACATTGGGACACTCTCCCGTACAAGCCAGTCACACAAGTTGCTTCCCTTCTCTTGTTTTTTTCCTCCAAAGCTACTGTACAGCAAAAGCAAATGACCTTCTCACTAAAAGAGTTAAACCTTTATTTAATCATTATAACTGATAATGATTAAAAAGTAGATAAATAGATATGTAGCTAGTCTAGTAAGTTATCTTATACCAGGTAGGGATGGTAAGAGTGTTGTTATAGTTATGGTTACTCATAGCAGCACAAAAGCAGAAAAAGAAAAACGGCAATGTTTGTTAGTAGGCATGTAATGATATATCATGCAACGATAAATCGTGGTGCAAATTTATAAGGATTCGAATCAAGGAAATAACCTTTCTTTCGTTGGAGTGGGGCTATGGAGATAGTTGTTTTATGTGCAAGCCTAACTACAGCCTTCACAATTGTTCATAAATGTTTATTAAGAAAAGGGCTGTTTGTTATTAACTTTTTTCATTTTCAATAAAAGAAATATTTTAGTTAATAGGCTACTGCATTTTACTCCGACCTTTACAAATGTTTGTAAAAAATTACTGTTGGTTTTTAAGAAAATGAGACAAGTATATATTTTTTATTTGATTTTCTGTTTTACAGTAGGAATATTTAAGTTGATAAAGAGTAGGAAAATAAGTGTTGCATTTTTTTTGGTAATAATTTTCTTCATTTAAAAAAAAAATAAAAAATATCATGGAAAAATTGAATCTTGAAATCGAACAGAAACGTGAATTGGGTGAATCATTACACGCCTATTTGTTTGTAATGGAGAGGATGATGATATTAATTACTGCCTGTTTAGAAGTGTGAAATCCCCAGATGTTTCAGTGGCTTTGGAAAAAGAAAACAATGAATCGAAGTGGTGATTTTCTGCATGATGGACAGAAAAACTTCTGTTTGGTTCTGCGAAAGCACAGAGCTGTTAATGCCGAATTAATGGGTTATATAAATAAAAGATGAAATATTCTAGCTTTAGTTTTCTGCTGTTTTTGTGTCATATTGTTTCATTATTTATGTTATCTGGTCTTCCATCAATCCATCGTCCGAGGGTTTCACTAGAGCAATATCTCAAGTACGAGTGGTTGAATGTTTTGTAGGATTTATCTGGACTTATCAAGGTCTCAGCAAGGCCAAAATAGGAAAGTTAAACTTTTTTTTTCCAACGGCTTCCTTCCCGTTTGTCATACTTACATGTTCATTTCAGATTCAGATTTTGGTGGTGGAGGCCATCTATGTGTGTTCACTTTTTATTTTCATTGACTCCTGAGTTTTATTAGTTTCACTTCCATTGAAGTGGACTTGCACTGCAAGAAAAAAAAATGTGAAAAACATCAAGTGAAAATATCTGAATGTAGAAAAATGTATCTAGTATTTCCTGTTATAACTTTACAATAAACCACAACTATGTGATTGTAAAAATTAGAAGCAAAATGACCTCCCAGTAGAATAAAAAAATGTAAGGCTTGAAAGGACTAAAATCGTCTAAAGAAAACAGGCTGAATAACCTCATATGTGATAAATAATTAGCTCATAATAATAAAAATATGATTAAATTTGCTCATGCTGCCTGTAATGAGATATAGTTGCATTTCTTTACTTTCAACTCCCATGAAGGTAAATTCTACTCTTGCTCTTAAACCATCAAGGTTAAACAAAACCAGGCATTTTTCTGTGCTTCTAGGAGAATCCTCTTTACTTGTGATTTTTCTCTCTTCTAATGGCTTTCTCCTGCAGGCAGTACAGAATGAGAGTGTAAAGAAGGTTTTATCCATCAAAGACTGTACCCAAGGTCCAGATTCTTTGTCATGATTAGGACAGTTAAGGAAGATAGATAACTCGTCTTGGCTAAACATCACCATAAAGGACTTCAATTACATTTTACGAATTGTCTGCTGTGGCCCAAATTAGCCTGGTTATAACTGCACAAATGCTTTGCCAAATCCGTTTCAGAGTGGCGGATGAAGCGTTTGATGGAGAGACTCGATGAAAGAGGCCTGTCACGTCGCTGGAGAGGAATTTGTTGGGGACCTGATTAGCGGGGTAGCTTTTAAAGCACTGTTTAGTAACGTCTGTATTAGTAATTGTCATCGTGCATTCTGTGAACGTCGGTAGTGCCGATGGTTCATGGCTGCAGGTAGGAGACGAATGGCCTGTTCCCGTAGTCACTTTTGATTTTTTTTCAGGCTCTTGCGTGCACCGTTAAACAGAACTTGACGTGCAGGGTTGGGATGTGACAATTTTTTTTGCACATTTCATGATGACATGTTCCATTTTTAACCTACATCTGTGATGTGAGTTTTTTTTTCCCCTCCCATTTTCCTATTTCTAGAAGATTAAGCGCACAGATTTAATGTTGGAAGCGAATCAAATCATTAGGAGTTTTTCAGTTGCTGTTTAAAGTAGAGCTGACTGACATAACACTGCTGGAATAGTGTGAGCTGATGCCCTTAGGGAGGCAGCTTGGTTCCTGACAAATTTCTCAGATGTCTGTGATTCAGTCTAGCAGCTGGAAGCAGTCTCAAACCAAGCTAAGTCCACCATGTAATAAGATGCAGCTTGTAAGCCAGCTAAAGCAGTAAGATTAAAAGTTAATTACTTGCTTCATACAGTTAGGTGTTACTCCAGATCTAGATTCCGAGCTTAGGAAATGATTAAGCCTGCTATAATACTGCTAACTTTCAGACATGTTACTAGAAATTAGAAATGGCACGGTACCATTTTTTTTCTTTTCTGATACTGAAATCTTGAGTATCAGCCAATACCGATTCCCATCCGATATTGTTTTCTTTAAAAAACTAATGAACTATAAAATAATTTTTTTTTTTTTTTTTTTTTTTTTAGAAGTCAGGTGATTGAGATTGGTGAAATGGGGTAAATGAGTCCAAAGTATTACCTGCTCGCTGCAGGTAAAGAAATGTGCAATATCTTCCATCAGTTCTTTAAGAACGTGAACATTCAATATATTCTAGGCTCGTTACGTGTAAAACTAAAATGTGTCATGCATTTCTCTATTTTAACTTTGATAATTATGGCCTTCATCTCAAATTATTACAATGTTTCATTTCAAGTTTGAGTAAATTACTATTCAGACAGTACAAATACCATATATCTCTTGGTCTACTTCAGTAAACACAACCACAATCAAGCCTCTCAAGGTCATTGCTGAAAAGGCTGGCTGTTTGCAGAGTGCTGTATCCAAGCATATTAGTGGAAAGTGTGGTAGGAAAATGTGCACAAGCAACAAGGATGACCGCTGCCTTAAGAGGATTGTCAAGGAAAGTCATTTCAAGAACTTGGGAGTGTTTCAGAAGGAGTGGACTGAAGCTAATGTCAGTGCATCGAGAGCCAACACACACAGACATCTTCAGGACAGAGGCTACACCTGTGACATCCAGCATATATCAATACGGTCCTGGACCAGAGACAACGTCAGAAGTGTCTTACCTGGGCCAAGGAGAAAACCAACTGGACTGATGCTCAGTGGTCCAAAGTCCTCTTTTCGGATGAACGTAAATTTTGCATTCCATTTGGAAATCAAGGTCCTAGAGTCTGGAGGAAGAGTGGGGAGGCACAGAAGTACAGTCTGTGATGATTTGAGGTGCCATGTCGTCTGCTCTCAAGTCCAAATTCAACACGGCGATCTACCAGATTTTAGAGCACTTCATGCTTTCATCTGCTGACAGGCTTTATGGAGATTCCAATTTCCTTTTCCAGCAGAATTTAGCACCTGCCCACAGTGCCAAAACTACAACCAAATGGTTTGCTGACCACGATATTACTGTGCCTCTGTGTATTACTGTGTTTCTCTCGATAGAGAATCTGTGGGATATTGTCAAGAGGAATGTGCAAAAACTCCCGACCCAAAATTACAGACTAGATGAAGGCTGCTATCAAAGCAACCTAGGCTTTAGTAACATCTCAGCAGTGCCACAAACTGCTCACCTCCAAGCCACGCCACACTGATGCATATACAGTAATTCGTAAATCGTGGTAAAGGAGACCCAACAGTATCGACTGTATAAATGAGCATACTATTCAGATGTAGAACATTTCTGTATCGTTTATCCTTTTTTTTAGTGATCTTAGGGGATATTCTGATCACTTGAGATACAGGATGTCAGATTTTTCAGGAGCTGTAAGCCATAATCATTAGCTATTTTTAGATGCTGCTTTAAAGGTTCACAGTATGCCAGTTTTTATTCAACGGAAAAATATAGTCCCTGTGACATCCAACATCAGAGCACTAATTTTTTGTGCAGTCGGAATTAAGATTTGCATTTATCAATAGTAATAATAATAATAAAAAGATCTAATTAAAAGACACCACAGGAACTAGTCTAACTCATTCGAATTCAGCCATCATGAGCAACTATGGTACAGTCACTAGTCAGCTAGGTTTGCTAATGCTAACTTTAGCAGTGCACCTCCACGCTACTTCCTTTCTCAGTATACCGTGGTACGTTGGAGTGGAAGAGTCAAATGGCTTAAAGATAGATTACAGCACGATCATCTACAGTCTGTAGTTTAAACAACACAAAGTGATCCACTGTACGCCGTGAATCTTTGCATGTACACTGATCGTTAAAAATCGATTCAGTGTTTTTGCGACTCGATACGGTGTCACAACACTTAATATCATGATACTCAAGCGTATCTATATTTTCTTACACCCCTAGTACATTTCTTACACCTCCTCTCATGTGCAAGCCTGTTGATCCTGCCTTGAGGACTTGTGGGTTTTTCCAAGCTCTAACACGCATTTCAGGGCAGTTTAGTCTTGTTAAATAGACAGTTGAGCCAGTTGTGTTGCAAGATGTGAAAGATGGTTGCATCTACAACCAAGTATGAGAAATCTTGAGAGCTTCGTGGAATATTTTTGTGTTTAGAATATCAGCAGATCATTTTTAGTCAAGCCTACTCAAATCCAAACATCTGGCCCTTAGTTTTTCCTCCCTAACAGTATCATCTGGTGTGTTGAACATTTTCTAGGCAACGTGTTGTATGAAGGTATAATATGTCAGTACAATAGTTCCACTACCTCGTCTGCACGTTATCGAATTTTAAAAGAATGACATTTGGTAGTCCCATCTCAGCTAATCCCCATCCATTGTTTCTATTGCTAACGCTTTTTTTTTTTTTTTTTTAATTTACTTTCTGTCTTTCATGTGGCCACGTGTCTGTGATCTTGTGTTTGGCATCGGACATGCTACACTCTCCTAGCAGTTGAAGACTGCTGCCAATCTGACTATATCTGACTTCACAGGCCATCTGCTAGTGTGTGTTTTGTATTCATACATTAAGAGCCTTGGTCTTGAACCGACTGGACATGCGACACAGTATTTGGCAATGTCCTAGTTCACACGTCTGGACTTGAATAATTAGTGTCAAGCTCACACTGAGACCATGAAAGCCCCGGCCTCTTGACTATTCTCCTGTCACATTTTATTTTCTCTTTTAGTCGCCTTGGGTCTCCATTCATCATGTTATAATAGGAGTCTATAACATTTCATCCATTTACCATTGTAAAAAGCCTGTCACTGCTCTTTTTATGCATGTGATGGATGGATTGATAGAATACCGCAATGTGTAATAGGCCCGTCGGCAGCATCCTTTACAAAACGCATCTCATCTCTTCTCGCTCCATCAGACGAGAGTCAGCCCAGCTCCAGTCATTAGGCACAGTAGACAAGTGAGATTTTGTGTTGTTTATGTGTGTTTATTATTTACTTAGGAGTCACATCTATAGGATTACATGCATTAGAATTATTGCGGGAGGGTCGGCACGGTCGCGTGACGCGTTTTTGTTTGGAGTTAAATTACACCACGGCG
Organism: Synodontis membranacea; assembly: GCA_025674565.1. NCBI lineage: Eukaryota > Metazoa > Chordata > Actinopteri > Siluriformes > Mochokidae > Synodontis > Synodontis membranacea. The sequence goes on along the minus strand of JAOVYU010000063.1, from coordinate 11,917,775 downwards.
ATTTAAAGGACTTCGTGATTCCCACGTTAGGGTGTTGTGTTCCAATAGTACCGGTAAAGTGTCACAAGTGTAGCATCACTCAAACCCCAAACTTAAAAAAAAAAAAAAAAGAAAGTGAAAAGATTACACGTACTGTACATCAGGAAAAATCTGTGTTAAACACTGCATGTGATATACATATGTACCTTTGAGGGTAGCTTGCAAAATATTGAATAATTCCAAAAGATCCAAAAGTACACACATTACTGTACTGTAAAGACTTTTTTTTGTTTTTTTTAGTATTTGTTTTACATAGTAACCAGCATTTCTATGGTATAGTATATGGTTACTGTGTTTAAACTGTTAATTTTAAATTTTAAAAACTGTAAAATGTAAGGTGTCATTTATGTTCTCTACATCAATTCTACATCATTCTAACTCAGGCAGAAATGAATGTCTTTTCTGTCTCAGAGCTGCCAACTTTCCGTTCAAGCAATATCCTGTGTAACAGGTGTTACAATTATAGCGCAGGTCCCACACAATTTCTCAGCTCCTTGCAAGCAGAATTAGCATGCGAATCCTCTGAAAGCGCCGCTAGTAGTTATTATAGGGAGAAGTGTTCCTAGGTGCAGTTCAGTAGTAGAGTTGGATAAAAAAAATTTATAAAAGACATTCCCAAATCCCGACGATGCCACATACGTCCGTGGTTGGAAGCTCTGCGGAAGGGAAGGATGGGGTTAGTACTTTAAGTCTCCGCTTTCTATCAGAGTAAGGCTAGCCAAATCGCCCCGCGTCTGTGAGCTCACCTATGAGGAAGAGGGTGGATAGTGCTTTCCTGAGCGTGTTATGCAGCAGTTCGACAAAACATGCACTTCTTTTATGATAGGGGAGAGCTGGCCAGTGGGTGGGAATTGGTATGCAGCCAAATTGAGGAGAAGAAGATTGCCACAAAATGGGTTTTTCGTAAATACCTCCAGCAAGAGTGGACGATTCCGACTGTGTTTTTCAAACTCGCACACGCAGAAGTGATAAATGTGTATATGCGTGTAATGGAGTCACAGTTGCGTGTGTACGTTTAAAGAAAACAAAAGTGTGTGACATTTGCGCTTTAGTACAATTGAGCCAGCTGGTCCCCGAGAACAGAAGCTAATGAAGTTTACCGAACGACAACAGCTCTCGGACAACTGTTTTCCACACACGCTGTGAAAACAATTCATTACAACCCGAGCCTTGTATTTTTCATTTTTCATGCCAGATTTAGACGTAGTGTACAGATAATACACCACATCAGTAAATGATCCTCCCTAACTTCTTCTGCTGTCTCCGGATCTCCCACACAGCTCTGCTTAGCAGATCCCTAACCTTGTTTCCCCTCCATATTTTCCCTTCACCATGTAATCAGCAGTGATGTAGACAAGACATGCATCACATAATAGGCCCGAAAATTAGTGGGTACGACGCAAGCATATTTAAAAGCATCTGTTTTTCAGGCTGGAGAGATCCCCGAGGAGCTGCAAGTGAAATGTTTTGCTTCTTCTTCTTCTTCTTCTTCTTCTTCTTCTTCTTTTTTTTTCCGCCCTGAATTGGTCGGCGGCTGATGCAGAGAGTGGGCTGAGATTGATACGCTTACAGCGGAGGAGCTGAGCGTCGTGGCGCTACGGATCGATGGCGTAGGGAGGGAGATTTCGCCTCTCTCCTGTCTGTCACAGCTCAGCTGCTTTTAATTAAATGGCTCGTGGTAGCGGCAGAGTGTCAATGTGAATGGAGGGCGGCATGGCTGGGCTCTTTTTCTCTCCTCCTCCACACCAAAGCCACCTCATCATCTTGCTTTCCTTCATTAGACTCAGAACGGCCCTGTGGGTGTTTCACGTCGGAGAACCAAAGAGACTTGCCTCCATATTGTAATTCACCACTTCTGATTTTTAATCATACCGTTAGCCATGATTATTGCATTACATGCCATTTCAAAGATTGCAGTCGGTTCATGTGACCTTCTGCTTCGTAAAGGACCAAGGAAGTTCGTTGGGATCATTATGGGCCGTCATTTCTCTTAGACGGAGTCTACACAGAAATCACTCGATCATTCGATATAATAAATGGCACTCCATGATTTGATGAGTATATTTGAAATGCCCAAAATTATGGACTTAATTCTGCTCCTCACTCGGGTCGATATTGAACGTGAGCACTAGATTTTGGAGCGTGGCTGTGGGGATTTGTGTTCATTCAGCCACAAGAGCATTATCGAGGTCGGGCATTGATGTCAGGTGAGGAGGACTGGGGTGCAGTCAGCATTCCAGTTTATCCCAAAGGTGTTCAGTGGGGTTGAGGTCAGGGCTCTGCGCAGGACGCCTGAGTTCTTCTATATCAACCATAACCTCTTCCTGGACCTCGCTTTGAGTACAGGCACATTGTCATGCGAGACCAGGTTTGAACCTCTTAGTTCCACTGAAATGAAATTGGAATATTGCAGCATCTATTGCAGCATCACAGTCAGGTGTCCGCACACTTGTGGCCATATAGTGTACATGTGTATAGTGTGAATTCACTGCGCAATACTCAGAACATATTTGTGTTATGTAAGTGTGTGCCGCGCTTTTATACACATGTTCTGGTTTCATGGCCTTTGAGACAGATCCGGTGCATGTAGGTAGAGTGTGGAGAAAGTAATCAGGTCCTAGAAGTTGTCTCAGGGGTTTTTTTTCTCAGGAGAGACCTTATAGATACATCAATACGCATAGGGAGCTTGATTTGCAAAGAGCCAGGCGGTTTAATAAATCTGCCCATATCTAATAATGACACATGCATCAGAGGAGAGCGTTATCATGGCCTCGGATCAATAAAATCAACCACAATAGTGTTGTCCTAATATAGTCATGGGCAATTCACAGCCACGCAGACAGGTCTTACCTTTCACACAACAGCTACCTAGGAGGGAGGGCGAAGGCTTTCTCTGAGGCACGTGAAGCCAGCTGAGTGTATCTTTCATGAACTGTTGTACATGTGGCATAACACATTTTTAGGAAAATGCTGTCCGCCATCTCTGTATGCATGAGCTTGCAGATGCCCAAGATTGACTAGTGTTGCTGTATTGACAGGAGAGAGAGAGAGAGAGAGAGAGAGAGAGAGAGAGAGAGTATTCCACCCCTCCTTCCCTCTCTGAGAGCACAGGCCAATTTTATGAATGAAATGAAATGTAAATTTGATTGTGATTTTGTCTACAAATTTTTTGTCTGGACAAAAAAAAAAATGGAGGTCTTTCATCAAAATAGGAGATGTGTTTCCCAGGGCTAAGGCTTTATTGGCTGGTATAACAGGCTTTATGTGGTGCTAAACCTCTTTATGATGCTCAGTAAAACACCGTGTTGTAATTTTTAGTGGAAGACTATTGACATTAAGTTACATGCTTTCTTGACTGGGATTTGTTTCACTAATCTAATGGTAAACCGTGATGTTAGATCTCAAAGGCGCACTCCTACACTGACTGGCGTGATTTTGAAAAATCAGAGTACTGTATGTGTTCTTTCCTTGAGCTTCATTGCAATATTGAATCATAAAAGATGCATTAATAAATCCCCCAAGCGCATGTTTGGAATGGAGTGCTTAAAAGAGCAGATTTTCCTAATGCCCACGGAACAGGTGAGAACGAATCTAGATGCGATTGTATCTGTGTTTGTGAAATCATAACCGTTTCCCGTGGCTTGCTTTTTTTTTTTTTTTTTTTTTTTTAAAGTGGAACAACCGGCCTCACGAAATGATTACATTAAGGGAATAAGCAAACCATTGCTTCTGATGCCTGCGGATCTCAATTCCGCTACAAAGCCCGGTGACTAATCAACCCTAGTTATTTTCAAGTCATGAAAAGGATCCACTCGAGCAGAACAGTGGTTGAATAAACTGCAGCTGCGAGCCAAAGAATATTGCCCATATTAACGCCACTTTCTCTCTCTTTTCTTCTAGGTAAGCACTTTTCAATAACAGCGGGTAGTAGATTCTGATCTCGACTGGTGCCAATGAAGGTAGGCAAGTCTGATTAAGGTGACATATAGCAGCGCTGAAGGCTTAATGCGCAGAGGATAGATGTGTACACCTACCAGGAATGCTGACTTGGAAGCTTTTATTTATGAGCTATAGCTTCTCATCGAGAGCTGACCACAATCACACCACCTGGCACTCCTGAAACTGAAGGCTTTCCTTTAAGACGAATGCTTCCTCATCACAAAAACGACCATTGTTCCTTTAGCACTGCGGCTTTTCATTGGCAGAGTTTCCTGTGATGACACAAGAGATGGGATGTTGCTTGTCTAGACTGCGTTTTTTGAGAAGGCGAAATAAAATAAACCAAACGGATGGAAGCCCCGAGCAAACGGCAGGAACCGTCATCCAAGAGACGGTGTGCAATGGAAAACACTTACATCTTAGCTTCAATCTGTTGTCAGTGTGGAGCAGCAGAGATATGACACTGTAGAAATGAGTCCCACCTCGTTTTAATTCCCATCTGTGTTTACGTCCTAGCGGTACAATTTTTCTGCTGCATGCTGCCGCGTGATATCCACATCATTATCCATTTTGTAACTTGTCCAGAGTTGCTGCGCAAACAGATGGCGCAGGATGCAGGAGGTGCAGTTGTCTGTGTGCCACGTTTTTTTTTATTTTCTGAAAACGAACAAGAACTTCACTTTCTGCACAAGCTGCACATTTCTATAGTGACTTGCAAAAAAACATTTGCCACACTTGTCAGTCTTCAGCTTTAAATATTTCTGATAGGAAGAAAATCTACTACCACAAGTACCGCAATAGGTGTAGAGAGGATATGCGATGTATTCGGGCTTTTTCGACTAAAAATATATTTGTTTAAATTATGTTGATAGGTTTTGTTGTTGTTGTTGTTGTGTGTGGTTTCACAGTTTCGCAGTTATGGTGAATGATCAGACTTGTCCAAAATACCATTTAAAACAGAAGTCCTCAACCCCTGGTCATTTGGTATGGGGCCTCAAAGAAAAAATTCCGTGGATAAAATGATAGTTATTTTTCTTTCATTAGTCTTCCAGGTCTTATTTTGAAAAGCAACTGTTTCCGCCCTCGCCTCACTACCGCACTTGGCTCTGGCACATCATTTCACGCGTCAGCCACACAAGCTAACCCTTGAAAAAAAATGAGCCAAAAACAAAATTCACCGGAGAGTTTTTTTGGGACGGAACGAGAAAACGATGGGACAGCAGAAGTGCCAGAATGGAACTGTGAGCAAAAAGAAAGCTGCATTTAAATGAAAATACCAAGATTCCTACCTAAGTTATGGGTTCATTGCAACAGGTGATACACAAGCTCCGCACCCACTATCCGAACCCCCATGCTTCTACCCGGTCCACGGAAATATTTTCATATATGAAACCGGTCCGTGGTACAAGAAAGGTCGAGGACTGCTGATTTAAAAACATATTTCCGTCTATTACAGTGTATTTTCTTTATTCAGTTAGCTTCCTTATCCTTATTCCCAATAAATGTTTGTTTGTATATGTCTCCTCAAATAAAATTCACAGCCCTGTCCATTAGGATTCGTACTAAATCATACAACAGCAATCTCCGTTTCTCTACACGGGTGATATGGACTGTACTGTAAGCCCTTACAAAATCCGTTACTGTTGCAAACATTGTATCAACTTTGTAAACTCAGTAAACAAGCAACTATGTAGTTTATTTATTTATTTATTTATTTATTTATTTGGTGTAATAGGGCATCACATTTCCTCCATGTAAACTAAACTGAAAAATGCTGACAATATATGGAAATTTATGGAAAAGCTGTTTTCAGAAGTGTATATTTCTAAGAAAGAGAAACAATTAGGAAATTTGATACTTTTGTTTCCCTTTATTGTTTTGTAGGCTGTCTATCTGTACATCCATGCGTCGGTCCAAGAGACTCAAATGCACAACATCTCCAGGACGAGTGGTTGGGTGTTTGCAGGATTTATTGGGAAATATCATTGTAGAAAGCAGCCGAGTTGATTTATGGAATTTTTGGTAATTTTTGGATGAAAGTCACCGCAAGGTCAAATGTCAAACAATCGTTCATCTATAGCTTCCATCCTATTTGAGGTATCTTAAGGGTATTTCAGGCATACATGTCAGTAACAATAAGAACTACATTTGCTTTTGGAGGGACCCCTGCTTGTTTTTGTGTGTGCGTTAAGAATATCGTACGAAGATTTGGTAACAGATTAGCTTGTGGGCGGCACAGTGGTGCAGTGGTTAGCGCTGTCTCCTCGCAGCAAGAAGGTTCTGGGTTCAAACCTGCTGGCCAACTGGAGCCTTTCTGTGTAGAATTTGTATGTTTTTCCCATGCCTGCGTGGGTTTCCTCTACACACTCTGGTTTCCTCCCACAGCCAAAAGACATGGAGATTAGGTCAAATGGCTGCTAGTTTACCCATAGATGCGATTGGTTGTTCATCTCCGTGTTAGCCCTGCAATAGAGTGGCGACCTCTCTTCCTCAGGTGTACCCTGTTTCTCACCCAAAGTCAGCTGGGATTGGCTCCAGCTCCGCTGTGACCCTTAACAGATTAGCAATATACATAAAATACGGAAGGGTGGATTTACGACGTCAAATGGTTGGTGAATAATACTATGAAAGTGTGACTAGGTTATCATAGCCTGAAGTAGAGATGGCACCAATCCAGTATCAGCATAAATAAATAAATATTATGTGGAAATACTGCAGTTTTGGAATTTTTTTCCAAACGGAATGTTACATATAAACATATAAAAATTATTGCATTTTTTTTTTTTTTTAGACGTTTCATTATATTTATCTTTTACTATATTTATTATAATTGCCATACAAGTGGTTTCTGTGTGGAAGGGAGTAACTGAGTAAAGAAAGCTGTGGTTTTGTCCAAGTCGTGGTTTTAACTATGTATTTGCTTCTGTTAAAAAAAAGATAAAAAGGGAAAAAAAAAAAAAAAGAAACATTTTTTAACTTAGTTCATAAAGAAATAAATCTTGGATGAGTATCTGTATCAGTATGGGGGAAAAGACAGTGTTATCATGCCATCTCTAGTCTAAATTGAAACTGTGGAAAGTAAAAGAGAAACAATAAAAACTGAAAACCATAACACTCCTACTTACCAATACTTACCTGAGCCACAAGCGCAGTGAGCGAATGTAGGGAAAACATCCTGCCTTGAGGAGCTAATGACCTAGGAACAGAACACGGAAATTGCTATTAAGACACGTATTAAATTCAAGTGGATTTACTGCACTGAAAAAAAAAAATCTCTCATGGTTAAAATAAATGACCAGATGATATTCATTTGGATGTTGAACATGCTTCTCTCTCATTAATGCATAGTTATTTTCCCTTTATGGATTTTCTGGAAGATGAAGTGGACTGTAATTGGAGGGGAGAAAAGGTGCATTAATTATGTAGGACAGTGAGAGTTATGTCGAGCCGCTTCATCTGGGTGAATGATACGGAGTAGCAGAACGGGCTTTACATTAAACTGGGAATCACTTCGGTCTCTTAACGCCACTGTCACATCAATTGTACTTTGTGATCATTTTTATTAGGCTCTGCTGGGTCAGTGCTGTGGTGTAATAGGGGGAAAAAAAACGATCAACTCCGACTTGGCCGCAGAATATTCACTTCACGTCACACCACGCCATCATCGATCTCTTTCCAATGATAGCATTACTAACCAATAAATGCTAAGCGTTATTCCTTACTTCAACCCTACTGCGACCTCAGCTTCGTATAAGGATCAGATGCGCTTTTTAAAGAGATAGACATGGGAATGATAGACATGACCCTAGTGCGCGCATACAGACTGCACGGTTACGCGGTCCCCCACGGTGCGCAACATTGTGGACTGCAACAAACTTTGAACGTGGCTAAGAAGCAATAAAAATGTGTAATACTGATGAGTGTGATCGTACTGTACCCTCGAGTCCTCTTGGCGCCAAATGAACGCAGTCGTAAAACAGGCATAAAAGGAGACAGTTGCCCCTCAGTGTAATGCAGCAGTAAATACTGCTAAATTAGGGGTCAGACTGCAGAAGCTCGCACCATCCAATGTCCCTTCAGTTTATAGGGGAACTGGTTTCTATTAAAGACCTTTCTAAGAAGTGAACTTTGAATCAAGAACTCCAGAAGGAAGAGTGTACATTAGTCCAGTACGGTGGCTTGGCGGAAAACTCTTTCCAGATTTAAGCACTGATTTACTAGCTGTGATGTAATGGGCCTTTCAATCTTAAGGCTTTGGGGCTGCAAGATAAAGCCCCCGGCACTCCGTTCTGCTCTTTTTTACCCTCTCTGAGATTGCAAACGAGCATAGAATATTGGATTGGAAAAACTGACAGAAGTGGATTTTCATTAAACTCTTCAGAGTGAGAAGCGGAAGCCGTGTCAATTAAGGAAAAGCACCTGTCAGTCAAACAGTCAGAAGTTTCCATCTGTGATGCTTTTAATGAAGGGCGTTTTGTAACTACAAGTTGTTCCTATCTGTCCTTCTTTTAAAGGCACAGGCAGGGGAAGTAAAAATCACGTCAATCATAAACGCCACACTTGAAAGGCTACACGTGCAATACCCTCAAGGATGTTGTCGTCTGATGGTTTCAAAAAAAAAGAAGAAGAAAAAAAAAAAAAAAAAGGCAGCTGCTAACAAAATGTATTAAGAGTCTGCTCAGGCTGAGTGAGAGGGAGATCAAGGCCCCTGTAGCGTGTCAGAGAAAGGGCACGTGAATGTTCCGGACCTTTGCTGATTTCCAAATGGCAGTCATGACCTTTATGCAGTGTTAAAACAAACAAGCGAAGGGGTAATAGGATGGGTTGAAATGAGGGAGTAACCCTGACGTTGCATGCCATCTGTTTTAGGAGCAGATGGCAGATATGGACGTCTACATTTCAGATGTGTAGGAGACAGCATTTTGATCAGAGATCCCATCGGAACATGAGCCCACCACGTAGGCTACAAATAGAAATGTCTTTCTGTTTTTTTGGGGGTTTTTTTTGACAGAAGTAGGTTTCTGACTGCGGTGGGGATCTTGAGAATGACAGTTTTTCATAGGTAGGACCCTTGATCCTACAGACTTGTCTGACAATCTCAGATATTGGCCATGTCTTTTGTAATGTCACCGTGTTCCCTCGTGCACTTACTGAATTAGAAAAACGCAGCACAATGGAATTATTACGTTGAAGTCAAGTTAAGGAAATGAATGGAAATGCAACCCTTCGGTATATTAAAAGGGAAAAAAAAAAAACCAAAACCCAGTTGATTTATCGGTATTGAAAATGCCGCTTGATTTATAGTACAACGGCATCAAAGCTTAAAGCAATTAATTAATAGACTTCGACTGGACTTGGAACGTGTTTGCCAATGGATTTGACCCGGCTAACTCTACCAGCTAATTAACGCCTTTCTTTTCCCGCCCACCGTGTTCCGAACCACTCCTTTAGGAACGATAGGTAATTCCCTGGCAGGGCCATCTTCTTCTAAAAGAGCATCCATAGCACTGTGACAGCTGTGTAACGATTCATTACTGTTCGCCTCACATTACTTCTGCCAGTAATGAGATTGCATTAGCGGAGAGAGGATCAGGTTCATTCCGAGCAGTGGGAATTTTCATTCACGCTCTTCCCCTCACATACTGTCACATTCTCCGGCGCACCTGACTTTGATCAGGCTCTCTAATGTAGAGCTGATCATGGATTGTACCAAGTCGTGAATTATTTCCTTTGCTACGACCGTCAGTGAGTATCAGATATTATAAAGTTCGCCTGATTTCCTCCACTGGCTGGTTGGTATCAGTCGTCATCTTCCCTCCCGTGCGACGTCCTGTCTTAACTCGTAACGCAAGGAATAAAACGCAACGAAGCGTGCTGTGTTATAATAAAATAAGCAACAACAGGGTGGCTGAGAACAGACGTGAAGTGAAGTTAGTGATACCATTCAGAGTGATCTGTCCCTTTTATTTCACTCAGCGGATTGCCAATTATTAACAATAGGGTTCATTTCTCATGCTGGGTTTATTTGTAAATCATTTACACAAAAAAATTTGACATTCATGGAAATCCTGTAAATTCTGGGGGGAAAAAAAAAAAAAAAACACACAGCGAGCTTGTAACAGAATATCAATCCTGACTTGATCAACTTGACTTGATTGGATTACTGCACTTTTATAAATGGCATATACTGTGGAGATACTGTTAAATTGCTTATTCTTCTACGTTTACAGCATTTAGCAGACACTTTGTCCAGATTGTTTTACAGATGTGCTTTGGAGTTTCAATCGAAATGCATCCTCATTTGCTAGGTCAGGGGTGAAAACTATACTATATTTATATATTTGTTTACCTTCCAGGTTCATTTCATTCTCCCACCTGCCTTTGGACTTGAACTTTTATGAAGTTCTGTGGATGCCACCACATGCAAATGAGCTGTGCCGGGAACACATTTGCATGTCATCGATGCTTCAACATGCGCAAGAGAGCATGGAGAACATCTGCCTTTCCTAAACTTTTTGTAAAGATGGCGGAAAATGTTAGTTCGGTTCGCCAACATTTACATACAGCTTTAGTAAAAGATGAGTAAATCAGGCCCAACGGTTTTATGTACTAAAGAACGGCACATCACATGTTTTTTATCCATTTATGGTTATGTTAAAAAGCAACCCGTAAACAAATGAATTTATAACGGCTAATGATCATTCACGCAATAGCCTATCTCAAAATAAAAATAAAAAATGTCACAGAATGCTTACATATTTCTATTTTTCACCTCTTAAAACATTATAGAATTATTCCCAAAGTCAAAGGTACATTGGCTACATTGAGGATTTGGTGAAACTACGGTGTTGATCTGGCGGAGGTGGACGGTGCACTCTGATTGGTTGTTTGTACATGAGTATGTGTATACTGCGACACAGCTTTTTCAGATGCAAGATTGATTGAAAAAAAGCTGGATTGAAAAAAAAAATGTATGTTTAAAAGCAACCCATTTTCAAAAGTCATCCCAGAGTTTTGTTTGAAGAGGTTAGCGGTGAGTCAAAGAATAAACCATTATTCTTAGAATAAACCATTATTCAGCACTAAAAAAAAAATAAATCAACAAGTCACTGCCGCAAATCAACGCCCGATTCTCCTCTAAGCACGATATCATCAAACCACCAGAACACGCTGAGCAAAAACTGAGGGCAGTCAGCAGTACAATGAAATTCAAAACTCACCGCAGATGTTTTCATTGAAGCACAGTCCTCCAGAGAAGTTGGCTAGCAGGCTATATTTGTAAGAGCAACCATGTTCACTGTCATTTTGCATGGAGTTCTGAAACCAACACCAACCGTCTTTTGTTTGTTGTCATGATTTAGTTTGGAAGGTGTTCCTTTTAAGACTTTACAACAACAGCTCCCTTGTCAAATGACTTCCTAGACCAAGCACATCACCTCCAGTGCAAGGGCCTTAGAGCTCTGCACAGTTGCAAGCTTCTTCTGATCTCAGCACTCCTCGACATCTTGATAATAAACCGAGCAGCAGTTCATGAGCTGGATGCAGTGTGTTGAAAGCAAAGGAAAAACCTCAATCTTTGCAAAGCAGGACTGATGCTGTGCATACCTGCTGACCTTTTGCATTGCTCTTTTCCCCCCAAGTTGCTTAATTAATGGACTTACTAATGAGTGCTAATATATTACTAAAGACTTAGAAGTAATAATATAATTAGCAAATTGCATTCAGTTGAATTGCAGTACAATTACTTTCCTTGGACACAAATATGTTTCTCAGTTGGAAATGTAACACATAAAACAGTTATAACAGTGCAGTTTTTTTTTGTTTCAAGATCAGCTACTGTAGAATGGCTTGGAGATCCATTCCTGACCTTTCTGGCAACACAAAAACCACCCTGTTCCAGTGTTCCCCAGCACTGTCCTCACTTCATTCCCATGTGCCCTGAGACCACACCATCTTCCCTACCCTATTCTAGTGTTCCCCAACACCACCCTCGCCCCATTCCCATGTAACCTAATCACTGTTCCCCAACACTGTCCTCATTCCATTTCTATGTGCCTTAACACCTTTCCCACCCTATACATCACCGTTTCCCCATTCCCATGTTCCTAACAGCTTCCACATCCTATACCAATGTTCCCCAACATCATTCCCAACACATTCCCATGAAACCTGACACCAGTTCCACCATGTTCTAGTGTTCCCCAACACTGTCCACTCCATTCCCATGTACCCTAACGTCATCCCTACAATATTCCAGTGTATCCCAGCACTGTCCACACCATTCCCATGTACTCTAATATTATCCCCATGCCTATTCCTGTGTTCCCTAACACTGTCGTCACTTCATACCCGTAGACTCTAACTCCCCACCCTATTCCAGTGTTCTCCAACATTGTACTAACTCCATTTCCATGCGATCTCCTCACTCCAATCCCATGCAACTTAACACCATCCCCAAGCTATTCCAATAT
>JAOVYU010000063.1:11860560-11873580 GCA_025674565.1 Synodontis membranacea | reverse complement strand
CATCAGACCAGGCCACCTTCTTCCATTGCTCTGTGGTCCAGTTCTGATTCCCATGAGCTCATTGATGGTGCTTTCGGTGGCGAACAGGGGTCAGCATGGGGACACTAACTGGTCTGCGGATATGCCGGCCATTACACAACAAACTGTATATTCTGACACCTTTCTATCAGAACCAGCATTAAGTTCTTCAGGAATTTGAGCTACAGAAGCTCGTCTATTGGATCGGACCACACGGGCCAGCCCTCACTCCCCACGTGTATCAGTGAGCCTTGGCCGGCAATGGACCTGTCGCTGGTTCACCACTGTTCCTTTCTTGGACCACTTTTGATAGATACTGACCATTGCAGACAAGGAACACCCCACAAGCGTTACAGTTTTGGAGATGCTCTGACCCACTCGTCTAGCCCTCACAATCTGGCCCTTGTCAAAGTCGCTCAAATCCTTACACTTGCCCATTTTTCCTTCTTCTAACACATCAACTTTGAGGACAAAATGTTCACTTGCTGCCTAATATATCCCATCCAATAACAGGTGCCAAGATGAAGAGATAATTAGTGTTATTATAACTTACATTTATTTATTATTTATAGAAATGTATATATTATATATTACATTTATATATTTAATCTAGAAAGGATAAATTAACAGAATGCAGTTCTAGAAAATGTGCGTCCGTGCCCTAACTTTAGATCAAAAGATTGCTGGTAATGTGAAGTCCTTGAGGTCATCTTAGTGCTGTGTTGGCTTAAGTTAAGTTGGATGTGCGGCTTGGAGGTGATGAAAGAGAATAAGATATAGACATGTGAGAGACAGTTGCGTAGGTAGTCTGTTACCTGAAGGTCTCAGTTTAAAATTCAGTGAGCGAAGGCTGCCGCGTGTCAATTACTGCACTGTCCCATCCTGTGGAAATGGACATTCACACTCACAGCCGCGGGGGATTGCAAATGACAGTCTATTTTTATATGCATCACTGTAGTCCCATACTGCGCAGCATCACAGGATCTGCTGATGATTGGACTTGATAGACCTTGAATCAGGAGAGAGAGAGAAAAAAAAAAAAAAAAAAAAAACTATGCTCGCTCTCTGTCTTTGGCTAGTCTTCAATGTCATAGAGAATATGTTTGAAGCGTATTTTGTTTGTGTCATGTAACATTGTGTAGTTGTTCAACAGTTTTAGGGGTGATCAGAAGCTTAGGGGTATAAAACAATTTCACTATCTGTATCTGTGTCGTTACAAATATTTAAACACGTAGCCAATCTGTATTTGGGGAAAAAATGCATTTTATTCACAGATCATGCAACTAATATCAATTCAATCCGCTCTTAAACATCTACACTTGTTCAGAATCTGTCTCACCCAAATGCGTTGTAGTGTTTTCTGCCATATTTTCTAATGTGACCGTGTCAGCAAGCTAGCTATATTTCAGAACATCAATTCTTGCCCATATAAAAGAACCTCGCTGCTGACTTTATTGCTTTAGATTGTTTATTGCTGACAACAACATGGTCTGTTCAGTTCCGGAAAGATCAGAAAAGTTCATTGTGCGCAGTATCAGACGCTACGGCGATGCCAGGTAGCAGTAATGCCGCTAGTCAAAATGGGATCCTTTAAGCGGCATGTTATTTGAACGGCTGCACGGGAGTTTGGTGTTCAGGTCAGGCTACAGGCGATAGACTAAAAAGAAAATAAATGTCATACCTCCTATTCATATTTATATTTGCACGCTTCGAGCTCACACCCGACTCGTAGGAAATTCAAAACCTCCTGATGATGTGATGTTGAAGAAGAGATTCCCTGTGAACCTTTCCGCCGAGAAAGGTTTTCTTAAGAGAAGAAAAAAACGGCCATCTGTTTGAATCTGTGTTTGTATCGGTTAAGAACATATTGCCTTTTTAATCCAAGTACTGTATTCGTATTTATTGCATTTTCATATCGTAATGCTTGAGCATCAGTAATGGCTTTGTTGCATTCAGTGATGCTCTGGTTATAGAGCAAGTTCCTGTGTAACTGTAGTCACAATGCGGACAAAGCTAAAAGCTTTGAGACCCTCAAGGCAAACACTTCACGTAATCATCAGGAAAATATCAGATCTCCAGTAAGTTGAAGCGAGAGAGCATAGATGCAAAAAAAAGTTTCGCATGTAAACACAGCTCTTCATTCACATCTATAAGATATAGCAGCATAGTGTGCGTGCGAAACAGCCTCTAAAAAGGGGTATTTTAGTGGCACTGTTATTGCTAAGCCATACTTCTCAGTCACTCGAAGGGATGTGGGGGCCAGATGGAGGTTAAATAGGAGCTGCTGTGCACCAGGCTTCTTGCCAGTCAAATGTGATTGCTATGAGGTGCAAATTAACAACAAATTAAACAGGTAATTAAACAGTCAATCAATATGACATATTCTACTGTGGAGCCAGGTAAAGCAGCGCTGGAGGTGAAACCGTTTAAAAAAAACAAAAAAAAACGGGCTGTGTGATAACCGTACAGGCCGATATTTAAAATCACAGTTTATGCCTTTTTAAAGCTGGTGATTATTAAATGTCATTGCAGGTAGCCTTCAGTAGTTTATCATCAACGCATGGAAATATCATCCCTAAGATATTCCTGTGATTTCTCCTGTCATGTCTGACCTTTTAAAAAAGACGTCTACTGTTAAGAACCCTTGGATTATATTTTTATCGCGGCACAGTATTTGTTCTGGTGACATATATTGTGTGTCACATACTGGCGAAGCATAAAATTAATACGAACATAGTAACTCTGATATCTTTACCATATTGTACTGGTGTACGAGTATATTTTCCTACTCCTGAACAATGCATAGGAGAGAGGAGGTACAGGCTTATGACATGTCCATGATCAAGTCTGTAGTGGTAAAACGGTGTTTAAAGTTTTTTTTTTAAATGACCCAATAGTGAATTCAAATCAGTAGGATTTGCTGGGATCCTTTTATATCTATTGTACATCACTTCTACGGAATCGCCATGTTGTTCCACTAAGCTACCACTGTTGGTGGATTAATGGTTAGGGAAGAGCCCTTATAATCGAAGGACTGCAGGTTCGAATCCGCGACCAGCAAAGTACCACTGAGGTACCCTGAGCAAGGTGCTGCCCCAAAGCACTGCTCCCCAGGTGCTGAAAAAAGTAGCTGCCCCGTGCTGTGTGTCACGTCACATATGGGTTAAATGCAGAGAAACAATTTCCCTCCGGCGATTAATAAACTACTCTAAAATCTAAATAAAAATCGAAAGTAGCCCAGAACGGACAAACCTCTAGAGAGCGCCTTCCGGCGTTTTGCGTTTTTACAAGTGAATCTGATAGGAAGCACTGGACGGAAGACCAAAAATGAAGAAAAGGAAGACAAGAACAAAGAGGAATCAGTGTTTGCTGGTGCCGACTGACAAGTTCGAAAAGCCCAATTTTGAACAACGGAGGATCGGACTTATTATTTAGAACGGAAAAAAGCAAGGGAGCGTGAATGTAAATACTTGGAAGTATGCTTTTTTTCTTTTATTATTTTATATATAAGTATTATTTAATACCAAGAAATGTATTCTTTGGCTTAGTCTTTCGGAATCTTCAGGACAGAGGGCTTCGTGCGTTCCAGTTTTTCAGTAACATGACAAGCTGTGGTGTCTAACATCGAGAGAGAGAGAGAGAGAGAGAGAGAGAGAGAGAGAGAGAGAGAGAGGTAAAAAGAGGCTGGTGAGGAAAAGACTGTTTATAGCTGCTCTAATGTAAGTGATAACAGAAACTAACTTGTATTATGTGGATGTTCTAGAACATTAAATGTAACTATAAACAGTTAATAACTACAGACTTGTAGTCAAGACCACCGAAACCTAGACCAAGACACTACCAAGACCAGAGGGTATCGAGACCAAGTCAAGACCAAGACAGACCGAGTCAAGACCAAGACAAAGTCGAGACAAGACCGAGACCGGGACCGAAAAAAAAATACTACAAATACTACATACCAATACAAATTGCACATCAAAAGGGCGCGAAAGACGAAATAATAATAATGTTGCATTATCGAACGTTACGTTGCGTGTCATGGCTCCAAATCTCCCGACTACTATGTCGATCTGAGACAGCAAGACCAAGACAGCGAGACCAAGACAAGACCGAGGGATCTGAGACCAAGACGAGACCAAGACCAAAGACCGTCGAGACTGTGACAAGACCAAGACCACGTAAAAGTGGTCTCGAGACGGGATGTGCTGTTATACAGAACTCTGCTTTGCGTCTCTCTGCATCACACCATCCAAACAAATTATTTTATTTGCAAGCTGTGACTTTGAGAAACTGAGAAAAAAAAAAAAAAAACCCGGAGTTTGGTGAGAGATACCTATTTATAGGTGTTAAAATGTAAGTGATAATAGGAACTGACTTTTCTGGCACAAGCATAGATGTACCTATAAATAGTTAAAAGTCTGAAGTGGTGTTCATTTTTACATTTTGAAACTGTTGGCAAATTGCCGTGGTATGAGGAAGGAAGCACGTTGAGGTGTGCTGCTCTTTCGAAAATAGTCACCTTTATTTAATGCCCACTAAAATCTCAGGGGTTTTGTTTGATGCAAGTCCTGGACGAATACTATACTGTAGGTTGAAATCAAGGCTGGGGATTTTGCCGTGTACTGCAAGTGTTGATGCTTCAACGCTGACACGTGTTGAATGTTTCATCTTAACTCCGCCATCCGTAATTTATTTTATTTATTTATTTATTTATTTTTGGTGAGATTTTTGAACGGTATAGATTTGAGCTGTAGCACTGAGTGACATTTTCGGCTGACGACTATACAGTTTGTTCAAGTGTGACGCCTTGGGGAGGCTGCTTTTGCTGTCGCCAGACGATAAAGGGCAGTTCACAGAGCCGTAATCCCCCAAACGCGGCGAGATCACACGGCAAAAATGTCAAACGATTAAGCGTCGCCCGTCCTTTTATTGCAAAATTAGGTAGCCTGTAATACATCGCTGGCAGCCGAGGCACTTGCGCAAAATGTTCACTATTCACGATGATTCCGAAATTCTCACAGGAGCCACTGGACACACATTTAATATTTATCTACGTCCAGCTCTGAACATACAGTACGAGGAACCGGAATGTAGTCGAGCGCGAGCCTCTGTCTGTATTTAGGAAGAAAATGTCATTTTGTCTATGAAAGAAAGCGTTTTATTTGCTCAGCGTGCTCTTTAAACAGTTTGTCGTAGAATCTTTGGAGAATTCAGATCCCACCGTGACAGCAATGTGTTCTTTTTCTCTTTTAACGATTTTGTCTTCAGAGGCACCGTAGAGTTTTTTTTTTTTTTTTTTAAAGGAGAGCTCCTTTCATGATTGGCATTTAAAGCACTCGTTAAGAGCACGCACTGGAACAATGTGAATCGCAACCTAATGCAAGTGGGTGGAAATTCTTCACCCCGTTCCTCCTTCAGCATGGCAGCCCAAGAGGACTCGAGAGGGCTTCAGCAACCCTGCTGTGCCGTGAGGTTCTTTGTGCGCTCTAAACATGAACATTGTATAAGTAACGCGATCAGCCGTTTTTTTTTTTTTTTTTAAACAGATCACCACGCGGGAGAAAATGCACTTTAGCCTTGCACGCTTCGCGCGTTATGAATGCTAAATGGTCCAGCATGTCATTGCATCCGTTATCATTTGTTTCCCACATTTACTGTTTATATGTTTAGGCTTTATACGTTTCCATCACTGAACACATTTGCGCTCGCCCCTCGCACCCGCGACTGATTTATGGCTATGATTTGACTGAGAGAAGGCAAGTAGGAAATTGAAAAAATGGCGGCCGCAGGTTGGAAACTCAGCCTTGATTATAAACCGTGGGGGCGAAACAAAAAAGGTGCACGTTCCTGGGTTGTTGTTTTTTTTTTTTTTTTTTTAGCCCCGCACGGAAAATGCAGCAGGTGTTTCTGACAGGTGTCTGATTGCAGCTCCCTATAGCAGACATTAAAATAGCAAACAAATTGAGGCAGCGTTTGTGCAGAGCCCATGAATGGAATTGTGGCTCGCAGATGCTGTTATATGATCGCTGAATGCGGCGAGTGAATGGCACAGGTGCTGCACAGAGACTGATAGCAAGACACACTGCTTCTAGGTTGGTACCCAAAAAAAAATATATTAAAAAAATCCTTGGAATGTATTGTCTGAATGAGGTAAATAAAGGTTAATGTCTCATTTAGTAGTAATGCTCACGCTCATTAAAATAGGCTTTCGAACCCGCTGATTACTCTTGAAGTAGCATTAAAAACACGTTTGCAATAAATAAACAGATTTTTTTTTTTCTTTTCTAAAAAATGCATGAGTGTGATTCTTTTTTCCATTAGAGAGTAACAGTAGCGTCTACGATTGTGCCGTAAATTCAGTATATCAGGCAAGTGCAGGGTGGTGGATAAGATCACAGACAGCACTGAGTGCAACTTCAGCATCCTGAGTGCCATTGACCCTGCTGAGAGGATGACATATCCTGTCAGCTCTCTTCATCCTGATGTCCTCATTATCCTCCTCTTCCTTCTCCTGTCCTGCTGATGTGCTTCCTGAGACAGGAACCCGAGCCTTCTGATTCTGAATGAGTGAGAAATGTGCCACGGCTCTTTCTTGAGCATGCAGCGTTGCGTTGCGTCATGGACAGAAATGGAA
This sequence comes from Synodontis membranacea, assembly GCA_025674565.1. NCBI lineage: Eukaryota > Metazoa > Chordata > Actinopteri > Siluriformes > Mochokidae > Synodontis > Synodontis membranacea. Next base: position 11,866,928 of record JAOVYU010000063.1, on the reverse strand, counting down.
AGTGCGCTACTTGGGTAACTGTACTTAACCTAATCACTTTAGGGGATTTGTACTGTATCTGAGTATAATTAAGTGATGTCTCACGAGTAGGAGTGCGATTATACTGAAGACCAGCGAGGCCGTGCTTTAGCCATAGACACGAGGCCACGGGGTGAGTGCTGTCTGGGATGATATTCCGTATAACTGCACAGTACAGTAGAACGGTTTTCTAAACAGGAAATGAATATCCAGTGACATTTCAAACACAATATGACCGATTGTTCTATTTTTTTTTTTTTTTAGTTGGTGGGTTAGTTAAATATCATTTATCAAAACTCCCAGTAAAAGCTTGTGTTTTGGGCAGTTTTTCAATCGAGCATGGAGGCCAGCAAGATTCATATCCATCATCACCTTCTATTCTTATTCAACAGTGGGGGAAAAAAAAAAAAAAACTCAATGGAAGCGAGAGGCGAAAATTTGCAAAGTATATGGCAATGCTGCAATCACCTTCTGCAATCAAGAACTGGTTCGCTGTTTTGAAAAGGTGAATTCGAGCTAGATGATAAGCCAATAAGTGGTAGACCAGAGGAAATGGCAGAATTCTACTGTTCTGAGGTACAACGGAAGGCAACGGGAAAGATTCTGAAAGGTGGTAGGTGGGTTCAACATGCACCTTCAGAGAGAAATATACACCTTTATTACGAGCTGCTCGATCCCGGAGAAACTGTCAAACACCGAACATTACAGTGATCAACTCATTAAATTAAGCGAAATATCTATGAACCACGATCGTCCAGCGGCCGTTCACAAAAGAAAATCATCCTCCTTCTTGACGCAACGCACCACGTGACCAAAGTGAAATAAAATGCCCTGGATGGGAAGTTTATTGCATCCAGCCTACTCAGCAGACATGGCGCCATTGGATTTCCACTTGTTTAGGTCACTGCAACATACACTCTCCCCAACATTTCAAAAATCAAGGATATACAAAATTGCCTAGATGAATTCATTTCCTCGAAACCCAAATCCTTCTTTCGTGACGGTAGTCTTGTTTCAGACAAATGGCAGAAAGTCATAGAATCTTACAGCTATCACTTTGAAGATGACCGCTATGTATTATTTTAGAAAATCATGAACAAATTTTGTTCCAAAAGGCCACAAACTTACTCACGTTGCAGGACTAGTTCTCTACCTAGCTAAGACTGATTTGTACATTTGTGTTGAAGGTGCTTCCAGTGAAATGTGTGTCCCTTCTTCCTTCATCCTGGGCAGGTTGCTAATCTTTTGCAGGGCTAACACAGAGAGACGGGCAATTTAGAGTAGCCAGTTGACCAAAAGCAAACTCTGGACAGAACAGCACCAGTTGTCTGGCAGGTTCAAACCCAGAACCTTCTTGCTGTGAGGCAACGGTTCTAAATACTACACCACTGTGCCGCCAAGAAGCAAGGCCTGAAACCTCAACCTTTGGATTTAGAGATGAACAGCCAGCCACTGAGCTGCTGAGCAAATCCAAAAGGACCAGAATTAACTGTTGTATTATTAATACCAAGTTCCTTTTCCTGGAAAAACCTGTTTTGCAGATGAACATGAAACATATATGTGATAGCAGCAATAAACATCTCCTCTCTGTCTCTTTCACTGATGAAAAATGAATACATTTACTGTATGTTACCATGAAACTCTCAACTTGTTGACTCTTACAAAACTTTGGCTCCTTACGTACATTGTGAATAAATGTTTCCTTACCAAAAGCTTCATCGTATCAGTAATTACATAATTTTCTTTCTTCAAATATATATATTTATATTTAATGAGATATTAAATATTATATTTAATGAGAAGCTGGTTTATATTTGATGCTTGACTTGCGTGCGTGCAGGGGAAACATGAGCACCATTGATCACTCTTCTGCGTACTTTATGCACATCTGGAGGATTATCTCTGAAATCGACTAGCATGTCAGAGCCAAAATAATCTTGTTCATCTTGTTTCCAAGTCAAACTTTAAACTGATGTCTTACAAACAGAATGGCAAACTCCGAAACTTCCCAAACTGAAATCTCTCACTTTCAACATTTCAACATCTGCAATTAAACATGGGTTTACTCGATTTGCAAATCATTGCATTTTTGCTTCTATTTGCAGTTTTTTCGCAACTTTTTTTTGCAAGCCGGGAAGTAAGTTTGTGATAGTGGACACTGTGTCACGTGGCGGTATACTGCCCCCACTGTTTACATTCGCATTGCACCGCACAGATGCGTAACGTTAATGTCAGAGGATATGCAAAAGCGACGCTCCAAACATCCACGGGGAATGTGCAGCAGCAATTTTGCAAATACATATGAGTAGTTTAAAGCAAGTATAATCCAGGCTTTAGATCATGTAGAGTGATCATCCGTGATATCGAAACTAAAATATGTATCCGGCCTGGATTTTTAATCGCCAAGAATGTCTGAGATTCAGCTTTGCTTTCTGCAATCGCTATTCATCGTGGGCGTTTTTGCAGTACTTTGACTTTTACTCTTAGGTCCCTCATTCACGCTTGCCACAATTGGTCGATCGGTTGGTCAAGACGGCAGCAGCTTGCATGTCAATGGCAGCACAGGGTAAAATTGCCCAAATGCAAAAAAGCCCAAAACCAATCAAAATCAAGAAAGGGGTGGGACTTACTGTATGACAGCAACACTGTCAACAATGGAGAGGACAAAGTGATCCTGATTAAGGATCATTAGCCCAGGAACAGAGAAACCCAGGTAGATTCTAACACAGTGCTGCAAGCAGCTCTACCAAAAGAATCTTCATTCCACCTTTGAAATGTGAAGTGTTTGAGACCTTTATTATTATGAATCACATCTTACCCCAGATTTTCGCACATTATCTAGATGCTCTAGCTCAGTATACGCGCCAAGCTGACGACTCTTTGAAGGCAACGGCTCACATTTTACTAAGATGTGTATGTGTTTGGAGGGCTTGTGTCTTCAACCAGCTTCTCTCTTAACATTTTTCAGGCATGTATCATTTACGAACGACTCTTTGCATTATTGAAGGTGACACTGTGTTAACCACTTGAAGCTCCACTTGTGCTTTTATTTGCTTCTTGTGTGTTTAAAATCAGATTTAATTCTTGAAAAGTGCTGAGAGTAATACGAAGAATAATATTTACAGGACAGCGCATAATATCTTGTGGAATTTCTATCTGTTCTGTAGATTTCTGGCTCTGATATTTTTAAGAAATAACATATGTTTAAGAATTTTTTTTTCGTTTGTTTGTTTTTTTGTTGTTGTTGTTGTTTCTGTCTTTATTTTATAGACCTTTTTTTTCTTGCTGTTTGCACAAAGTAGGAGCGGTTCAGGATCCATTTCACTGCGTGTTGTACCTGTATAACTATGCATGTGACAAATGAAGAATCTTGAATCTTGTTAATAGGGACTTTAACTCTTACGTTAAGTTCTCCTACTGTAATGTTCACGATTGCCAGTTCCACCCTCTGAGTGCAAACAGTGCAGTGAAATCTCATGCAAAATTTGTATTCATTGTAAGATACAATGGGGGTTTCTTCGGGGTTCACCAGTTTCCTCCGTCCAGCCGAAAACATGGTGGATTGGCTACATTAGTCTGCTCATATGTGGGAATGTGTGGAATCCAATTCGGGAAGTGTTCCTGCCTCCCAGTTCAGTGTCCTCAGCATAGAACTCCAGATGAATAAAGTAAGAAAACCTATAACCTATAAGCCATCTCTATCGCTAACCTTAACTACTTGCAACATTACATACTGTACAAATTGGCTTGGGCAAATTTTTCCCTCCCTATATCTCCTCATAACTCCTCGTGACACTGCATTTTTTTTTTCCCCAGCAGTGATCACAGGCAACTTTTGTATGCATAGACATACATGATTGGCTAGCTTTACTCTAAACTAAAAGGCAGCGAGGACTAACTCATCCTTCCCGCCCCAATGACAGCATTGTCAATCACTGCGGTGAAATAATCCTCTGCCTGCGTAGGATTCATCCCCTCCTGTGAAGAGTAGATAACGCCGCACCTCCATCCACCTGAATGGCATCAAATGCTAAATCTGTCTATCGCAGTCACGTCAGGAGACTGACAGCGGTCTAATCACCATCCCGTTGCCGTGTCATAACGAGCGCCGGCTCTATTGACCGAGGCATGTACGGCGTTGAGCCCGAATATGCAGGGCCTGCGAGTTTCCTCATGAAGGAGTCATTAGCTGCTGGTTCAAGCACGAACCACGGTAACGACCCTCTTTAATGAAGGAACGTCACTCGGAGCATTCGGAAATGTGTTTTACTTTGGCGAGGTGAGCTCGGCAGAAAGGCTTAGGTTTTGAGGAGCCGGAAGCCTCTGCCTTGGATCGAACCTTGGTGCGTTGCCATAGGTCAACTCTTTGCTGTTACTGCATGCCATTTTTTTTCCCTCTTATAGTGTAGCAGTACTAAAATATAAAAATGTAAAAGGTTTTTCTTTTCCACTCACAAAAATTTGTACGTGTGGCCAAGGCTTGCACTAACACCCTATATGAGATACATATAAATCTGCTTTATAAACTTTATAAATCGCACTTGCTGGAGTGGAAACTATTTTAAACTATTTTATCAGTTGTTGGGTTTTTTGTGTTATGTTTACAACCAAAAATGAAAATCTACTTTGGAGAATATTACAAAGGAAATGATCAGAACCTTGATACCTTTCTTGATTGATTGAAGCATCTTATTAACAACATGCTTTTTTTTTTTTATTACATCTTGAGCACATTATTATGGCATTTGGCAGATGCCCTTATTAATAATGAATAAATAAAAATGATGCCAACAAGCTGTTCTGCGAAAGTCTATACCTCAAGAGTATCACCTGTTAAACAATTAAGGAGATCGAAGGCAGATTCAAGTGCAGTTTGTTTGTTCGTTCAAGACAAGAACAAAACAAAACAACAACAAAAAAACAAAACGCAGAAGTAACAACCACGAACGTGAACTGTGACACCAAGGCAAGAAAAGCTGGATCTGACAATAGTTCACATCAGACAAATTCTTGACATGGAAAAACCATATGACCAGGTCATGTGATGTGCTTGGGCTGACGGGAAAGGTAGTTTCTTCATCGTTACCAGCGCCGACATGAGGCATCATCGGAAGGCTGTATTTTTTGTTTTTATTAAGCATGCAAATGTACTCACGTTTAATTAGATGACGCCTGATTTGTGTAAGTGAAATGTATTTGTAAGAATATATTCTAGCCAGTAGTCCACTGCTAAAAACTTACTGTGATGTCTGTTGTTTAAAAAAAAAAGACCCTTTTCACATGTAGTGTCTCGCTTTAACTTTAAATGCAGTGACGAGTTGAATTCTCAAAGTTACTATGATGCCTGTTCATATATACAGTAAACTGCCCATATACCATGCAGCATGTCTGGCACTGTACACACCAAAAACGAAACAATTTGTTTAAAAATGTGTTTAACATGTATGTCATATCTTTTGTCCCTGTGCTTCCTCAGGAGCTACCCAGATAATAACAGGTATCATTTATTTACTTCTCTAGCAATGTAATGATGTTATTTGCTGTACGTTTTTTCTGAACGTGTGGAGAGTGCGTTGTTGACTTGTCTAGTTGCATGTCCTCCAATTACAACGTTAAACACCATACACATGCCTGCTGTTTATGACATTTTTTATTTTATTATTTATTTTTGTATGACATTGCAAAGCATAATGCTCTAAAAAGCTCTGTTTAATAACCTTGCTTTTCATACGAGTGTCACGGGTTCACAAGTTTAAGAACGAGTTTAAGTTCTCCCGAAGGCCGTTGGGAAAGTAGCTCCGTATTCCTCAGGGACCCGATCTTCCTCCTGCAAAATAGGCAAGGCCGGGGAAAATGCAGTCGGAGAGATTTGGTTGCACGAGTCGACCCGGCAACCCTGTGGGAAAATGCGTTTCGACTAGAGATAAATGGAAACATTCACTTTAGCGCTCGCACGAAGCGATGCATAATAATTCAAACACACAACGTCTACGTCGAGCCTTTCCTTCACGGCAGCCATGGTGGGGGTGGGGGGGGGATGCGAAAGATTACAGCGTCCTCCCACACATGCCCAGAGTGTTTTCTGCGCCTCACTACTCGGTTCACTTAAAAGAAGAAATCAGCACGGGCACAAGTGTATTCACAGAGCAGAGAATGAACAGGTCCGCTTCAGTACCGTTTCGATCAATTTTAAGGCAGCGCGGCAACAAATAGAAGAGAATGAAAATAATTTTCAATCCTGATCAATTTTGGCAGCCTGTCACTAGAAAGATCAGGACCTGGTCTTTATAAAATACATTCCAGAGCTGAATGGATTGGCGTCTTGGTACTTCTTAGGTTTATTTATATAT
>JAOVYU010000063.1:11824298-11841936 GCA_025674565.1 Synodontis membranacea | reverse complement strand
ATATACGTTCTAACATTATTTTTCTTAAATCGGTTTATTATACATCGCATGTCTCTAGGAAAAGAGCGTTGTAGGTCAGTGCTGAGCTATAATTATTTCCCCACTTCATTAGTTCCAAGTAAACTATCGTCATCAGCACTGCAATTAGTTCTGTGCCCTTGGAGCTTCCAGATTGTCTTAGAAAGAAGGCATCGTCGCCAGTGTGTGACTTGATGTGCTCCAACTGTCCTGAAGCCTCTATTCTGTTTAGCTTAATGACAGCCTTTTCTTATTTATTTATTTATTTATTTATTTATTTATTTGCATGCATGCATGCATGCAGATGAATCTAAATGTAATTTAGTCAACGTGAATTTCATCAAACACCAGCTCATTAAATGTCTCACAGCGAAAAAACAAAACAAAAACAAAAGTGCCTATATAGCGTGAGTAAAAGAAATTGTATGTGATAATATGATGTAGCGTTGGTCCGGATGTCACAGACAGTATACTGAGCATGACAGCAAGGAAATGTGTCTGCCACTTTAAATGAATGTAAGATTTGTCTGGAGGTGATGGATCATTTCTCAAAGGCCTTCATCTGGGACTGGGAGTTATTAGGAGCCATAGCCAGAGACAGAGGGAAAGAGAAAGAGAGAGAGAGAGAGAGAAAGAGAGAGAGAGAGGGAGAGCTCTCATTACGGCTGCCTTGTCACTCTTGTGTTTTGCTCCCAGGTGAGGAAACAGTGGAGGAGACGTATGACAGGATGTTCACCGTTACTAGCCGGCTCAGGCTCACCGTCTCCAAGGAAGACGATGGAGTGGCCGTCATCTGCATCATTGACCATCCAGCTGTGAAGGACTTCCAAGCCCAGAAATACCTGGAAGTGCAATGTGAGTTATTGCTCAGGCATGCAACACAGCAGGTTCTGTTTTTTTTTTTTTCTTCTTCTTCTTCTTTCTTTTCTTTTTCCCCCAACACAAAAGAGTTTTTTTTTTATAATGTGCTGAATGCTAAACTCATGAGAGGAGAATTGCAGTGACTCAGTTCCTGCACTTCTTTTTACTATGCTTCCATGTAGGACACTTGTACACACTATGTACTTACTGTATATGTGTAGTGCACGAAGTTCGACAGGGTAGTGTATTCTCAAATCGAAAATGGAAAGTTGTGCACTTAACGGAAATGACGATCGCAACATTTGACCGCACATCTGCCAACTTTTTATTTTTTTTTTTTTTTGCTTATTGCTTTAAAAACTAATGGCTTTTTAATCTTACTTACTTGTGTGCATAGATATATCATGCGACGTGGAAATTACGTCAACGACACGCCCTCTTCCAGCTGGATGATAATAGGTTGGTGGTCCCTCCCTTTTAGCCAAAAATTGTGACCATTGAGGGTGAGAGGTTTGCAGCGTTGCAGCAAGGTTCTCAGTACACCATCTGGGTGCTCTTAGGGCACTGCAATGTGAACGCATATATGCGCTCAATAGTACGCAAGCATGCGAAATGAGACACGGTGAACGAGTTCTTATCCTTAAAAAAAAAAAGTCATTCCGTGGCATTGTATAAGTAGCAGTTCAGATGACGGCTGATGATTTCTTTTGTGTTAATTATAGGTATTACAGTGCTTGCTTCTCCTTAATACCTTCCATTTCTTAATTCATTAATATAAAGTGTGAACAGGATTTGGAACTATTTTTGAAGATTCGCATGTGAAATTTAAAGTAAACTTAAGCTAAAAGCAGTACGAGATGTTTCGGTGTAAATGTACAGGTGTCTTATGGCTTGCCATCTCTTTAAATGACACACCTATTCAGTAATTTTGGAGCTACAGTATACTGTAAACTCGAGATGTGTACGAGATAATGCTTCAGTATAAGGTAAGAATCCAGGAGCACTTAATTGAGCTACTTGTTGCCAAATAAGTACTGTATTTACTACTTGGATGCACACATAATAAATGTAAATTAGCATCCGAATGCTAAAATTTGTCCAGAAAAATTGTGTAAAATCTTGGGCTGTCGAGTGAATTAAAAATCTAATTAATTACACGCTCTGTGATTAATGAATCTAAAGGAATCACATGCATTAGTTTTTGCTGTGAAATTATTTCAATACAAATGATGAGTGGCAGATGAGTGAATCGATGAGTAATCAACACCGTAGACTTGACAGTTCTTCTCTTTTATTTCATAAGGGCAAGAGAGTTAGTAAGTCGGTCACTGGAAGACTCGCCAAGTTTGCGTCTGAATGTCTGGTCGAGCGTGGCTGCTCCGGGTTCGCTCCTAGTGTAAATTCTTTGCGTTGATGTGATATTTCAGACTTTGAAGCATTCCCGATGGTATGAAAATTCCTCATTCCTAAATCAACAGTTCCGTCTGGGATTTTTTTCCATCGTAAATGTTCTGTTCACTGTACCTCCTTCATTTTACAAAACCACTGGGGCCAGAACGACACTTGGCCAAAGGGCCCCACGGAATGAGACGACTCAGAGTTCATCTTTTTAATGCGTTAATTTTTCTCCGATTTATCAATAAAGATGAACGCTTTATTTTGTAACAAAAGTAATGAATGAATTAGTTAATTAATTGAATTGAAAAAAAAAAAAAAAAAAAAGGTTGATACAAGGAACAAAAAACTAAAAAAAAAAATTTCGCCATAAGTTATTAACCTGGACAGAGCCGTGGGATTTGCTTTAATTAAAACAGGCTTTGTCTTGTTATGCCTCGGTTTGATAAAGCTAGTCTCTAAATAGCACGGTAATTGAGGGTGATCAGTGCGCGTTATTGCAGGCTGTGGAAAGTCCTGGAAAGGCTGACCTAACCTTTTGTAATCTTTGTAGAATATTAATTTATTCAGAAGGCTGACTGCACGAACTGACCTTTTGTGAAGAAAAGACAGGACGGGATCGGTCTGACTGTAAAAAGCTTGACATTTTGACAAACACAGATAAAATGGAAGGAAGATGAAAAACATTTTTACAGTACACTGCCAATAAATAGACTGTTTGAATACAAGTCGCTTGCCCTCTGCTTGTGCATCTTTTACCCAAGGGATAAAAGATTTGTTATAAAAAAAAAGAAAATCATGTACTGCAATGCTCAGGTCTAGGTTTTTATTATATAAAGCAATTGGAGTGCTGTGAATTTGTGAATGTGTAAATAGTAAAATAGGATCTCTACTGTGAATTGCAGAGATGATAAATAAAGTTAAGAAGATTAATTCGAATTGTGCTAATGTAGAAATGAATGGATTTGTGTGTGTGTGTGTGTGTGTGTGTGTGTGTGTGTGTGTGTGTGTGTGTGTGTGTGTATGTGTGTGTGTGTGTGTGTGTGTGTAAAATATATGTACCAAGCAGTGGTGCTTAGTACAAAAGACAGATAAAGACAACAAATGAAACAAAATTATTATACTCTAAAATGACATATCTGTGAGTGGCAAAAGTATGTGAACCTTTGCTTTCAGACCCTCTGGTCCAGCAATAACCGTCGTTTCTGGTAACTGCTGATCAGTTATGCTTCCATGTTGTTACACGGATGTTGGTGGGTTTCCTCACATGAGGAACAAAATTACACAAAATTTCTACTGAGTTAAGCTCAGGGCTTTACCTTGGTCATGCCAAAATATAAATTTTATTCTCCTTTAACTATTTTTGGTAGATAGAATTGTGTGCGTAGGGTCGTTGTCTTGCTGCGTGACACATTTTCTCTTTCGATTCAGTTCATTTACTTTCTCCAAACATAACAACTCTCATTTTAAACAAAGAGTTCTTTTTTGGTTTCATCTACTGTATCAACAGTTTTTTGTTTGTTTTTTATCCCCCAGTAGCCCTCTGACTTCTCTACATGATCGTTAATAAAGTATAGATGGGTAGCAATGTTCTTTTTTGGAGTGAAGTGGCTTTCTTCTTTCAGCCCTGCCCATGCACACTGTTGTTGTTCAGAGTTCTCCTGATGATGATCTCATGAACGATAACATTAGTGGTTGTGAGTGAAGCCTTCAGACGCTTAGAAGTTACCCTGGGTTCCTCTGAGATCGTGCAGACTACTGTATTACACACCTTGATCTTGGAGAGATTGTTGGTCAACCAAATCCTGGAGAGGGTAACAGTGATCTGTCTGACTGTGGATTGATGGAGTCCAAACGCTTTAGAGATTGTTTTGTAACCTTTTCCAGCCTGATGAGCATCAACATCTCTTTTACTGAGGTCCTCGGAAATCTCCTTTATCCATGCCATGATAGACGTCCACAAGTTTAACTTCAAACACTGGAGGTTCACATACTTTTGACACTCACGGATATGCAATATTGGATAAGTTTTGTCAATAAATAAGGACTTGTGTGAAAATCCGATGGTGTTTTAGGTCAAATTTAATAGGAACTCCTAAAAGTTTTCTTATATTTAAATGGATGCTGTATAATGTTTCAGTGTACTCTGAAATTAAAGCATAGAATGAAAAAAAAACAACAACAATTGGAGATAATGGAATTTATGAAATTGAAATGGAATTCGAGAAATTGTGGAATTGTTCTGTTTAAAATAATTTAATCGATTTTTAAAAAAAAAAAAATCAAAGTAGTGATCTCAGAGCCGAGCATTCTTTCTTCAACGGTAATCAAATATTGTTCAGAAAGTTCTTCCCAAGACTATGGTAGAAGTTCCCTTCTGTCATCTTCATCCTAAACCAGCTCACTGGGGTTTCAGTCTGGAATCTGTTCTGGTCATTCCATGATTTGAAGTCAACCATCTTGTTCTTTTCTTCTAAGGTAGTCTTTGGGTCATTATCCTGCTGTAGGATGAACCCCTGACCAACCAGGCATAGACCAGAGGGTACTGCATGGTGATAGAAAATTCTGTAGTAGTCCTTATGCTCAGTCTTCTCGAGTCACCAACTCTGGATGCAGCAAAAGAGCCCCAGACCATCACGCTCATACCTCAGTGTTTGACAGTTGGTGTCACACGCTGAGGAACCGTCCCTTCACTCACTCGACAGCATACTAAACCTCTGCTGGATGAACCAGTGATTTCAAATTCTGATTCATCCTTCTTCCAGTTTTCAGTAGTCCACTGCTGGTGCTTCCTGGCCCAGGCAAGGCTCTTTTTCTTATTTTGCCATTTTAGCAATGGCTTTTTTATTTATTTATTTATTTATTTATTTTTACTGCCACTCTGACCGTGAAACTTGCAGCTCAAATCTTTTCTCGCTTCGACCATGTGCTTGAAGCTGTTGTCCTGTGAGCCGCCCGTCAGGCAAGCTGTTGACTCTCAGAAGCTCGTCTTCTGACACCGTTGTGGCTTCGGGTCTGCCGGACCTCTTCCTGTCAGAGCTTCCTCTAGTTTCTTATGATCGTGTAGGAACCATACTCCCTGACACCTTGGCTTTATTTGCAGTTTCTCCAAAGGAAAGACGTACACTTCAAGGGTTATAATGGTCTGTCTGTCTTCCTTTAATTGCCTTTGTCTGACCATTATGATAGCAATACTTCCTGCAGTCTGGACAGCGGTGGCGAATAAATGGAATGCAGCTCTTTTGAGAGAACCTGGATGTTAAAGCTCAGCTTCCGGTTTGTCTTAGAAAGAAAGCAGTGTTGACGATATGATCCGATGACCTCTGGCAGTCCTGGAGGCTTTCCTGTGCTTGACTTGACAAACGAAATTGCTAAGTGTCAAAATGTAAAGCTTTCTTCTTCTTCTTCTTTTTTTTTTATAAATTCTGTATTAATCCCTGAGTGATGTTAGGCTCAGTATTTAACCCATCCACGCAGTAAACACACACAAGTGAAGTGAGCACACTTACCCAGAGTACAGTAGTGGGCAGCCAAACTACTACAGGACCCAGGGTTACAGTAGGTGCCTTGCTTGAAGAGCACTTTAGCCATGGGTGTAGAACGCGCATGTTTTCTGCCAGTCCAGGGAATCAAACCAGTGACCTTTCTAATGGAACCAACAACCATTTTTTTTTTTTCCAGATAAACCAGAGGTGAAGATTGTTGTGGAGTTTCCAGAGGGCCTGACAAGAGAAGGAGAAAACCTCGAGCTGACCTGCAAGGCAAAAGGCAAACCTCAGTGAGTCCTCAAACTTTCCCAAATCTGGTATTATTTCAGCTAAGCAGCATTGCATTTTTCTTTTATCTGTTTTTGGTATCACTCTAAAATTGGAATATTGAGGTGTTAAATGTAGTAATGATCAAATAAATGGATTCATATGACAATTGTTGTTGACGTACTACAGTGTTTCTCTAAGCCGGTCCTCAGGGACAGTACTCCTCCAGATTCCCAACGCACCTCAACCATGCAATCAAGAGCACTAGTGCAGGTGTGTCGGAAGCTGTGAGAATGGGAAAAAAAAAAATGTGGAGCACATGGAGTCCCCAAGGACCCGGTCAGGAAACACGGCGCTAATACATCAAACACAATAATAGATGTTCCTGTATAATGCTGTATACTGTATGATCCGGATATCACTGCGATGTGATTGTTTTTGATATTCTTGCTAATGTTTGCCTGCGTAAGTTCAACGTGCACGTGTTCAGGCGACGAATCCTAAAGTTGAATGAGCCCTCCTCGTTATCCTCTCTCTCAGCAGGGACGTTGGCACAGAGATCTCTAAATTGCCATTGTGCTGTTTTCACAGGCCTCATCAAGTTAACTGGTTCAAAGTAGATGATGATGTTCCCTCCCACGCCGTGATCACAGGCACTGATCTCCTCATCGAGAACCTTAACAAGTCCTACAACGGGACATACCGCTGCGTGGCGTCCAACTTGGTGGGGGAAGCGTACGACGACTACATCCTCTACGTCTATGGTATGTATACACGCTCCGGTCCATATAAGAAGCAAAGAATAATCATGTGTTCCATTCTACACCGTCGTTACTATGAGGCAGAATTTATTCGTATGTGATTCAGCTTTAGTTAACAGCTTTAGTTGCTGTGCGATGGTAGCGCTGAAGTCGTCCTGAAAAAGATGATGTTGATATATCTGGAGTGAAAATGAGATGGGGAAAAAAAAAAAACTGTTGGAAATTAGAGTTGAGCCGGATACTCGGCTGAAACGAGTATCCGGTACGGATAAAGCACTTTTGGCAAGTACGAGTATCATACGAGTAATACGAGCCAATATCTGTGCTCGGAGATAGTCGGCGGAAGAAAATACGATCGGTATCAGCAAACAACCCCCCCCACCCCCGTCGGAGACAGTCGGCGAAACTATACGATCGGTATCAGCGACCCCCCCCCCTTAACACTTCCGAGTCCGAGTACAGATACGGATACAGATAATTCATATAGTTAACAGATACAGATACGGATACAGATAATGCTGTACTCGCTCATCCCTATTGGAAATTTTACATGCAATGAAAAAAAATGTTTAAGAAATTTCCGAACAATGTTTGCAAGAGTGGAGATTAATAAACTAACCTGTCCTGCCACATGTACAAGACATGAGATTTAATTGAACCATGTTGTCATGTACAACACTAACTTACATAAATATTAATATGAGGGCTGCACCGAGTTATCGATTGTACAAACTGCCAAGGTGAAAATCATCCACCGATATTCGCCTTTACTGCCACTGGCCTATCTAAAAATAAGACGATGGCAGTTGCCATATATCTGTTGTTTTGCATCTTTATTGCCCTGGCTAAATGTTGTGTCGGTTATTTGCTGTCTTACTCAAGAGGATTCGGAGAAAATCCAATAGGTGGGACTGTAATACCGCCCAACAGCCACTGGCTGGACGTGACTTTCGTACGGGGGCAAAAGGTACGATATGCACATGTGCTTTCTTTTCGAATCAAAGTGAAGGAAAATGTCGGCCGTGTGGGAGTATTTCACTGTCTCCGAGAAAGATACAGTATGTAGTCTGTAAGGCATGTTCCGGTGACATTTGAAGAGGAGATACTAACAGCAAGAATTTCAACGCATCAAATCAGCCATTTGAAAAGCAGACATGAAGGGGCGTACAACGATTACCTGAAAGCCGATAAAAAACAAACAAACAAAAAAAACAAAAAAACAGAAATGAAGTATACACCAAGAAAGTACAAATCCAAAGTGCATGCTGTCGTAAGAGATATAGCCATAAAAAAATATGTCGAAAGCTATGACGGATAGTGGAGGGGCTAGTTTTGGCTGCGTGGCACACGCCCTGCAGCTGGCTCTCCATGATGGCATTCTGAGCCAGCGCGGCATATCGGATGTAGTAATAGGCTGAAAGACACTTTAACTACTCACCCCCTTGCCTACTCACGCCTGCCGGCTTTTCAGATCCTGTTAGGGATGAAACCAAAAAGCCTCCAGCATAATGTTGCCACCAGTGCTGTAGTCTTAAAAAAGGTGGGTAAACTATACATGTCCGTGAACACGACCTCGGACGATGGATGAACTGCCTGACGTCTGTGCAGGACCGAACGACCACTGAAACCAGGCTAGGCTAGCATGTTGTAAGTCCCACCACAAACCTCTCTCGATGCCTCCACTGCACCGCTCTATCTCCAAATTACCATTTCCCCGGGGACAGGCTCAGGACCAGGATAGAGCCTTTTTACTAAAGATGAGTGAATGAATGTAATTAAAGATATAGCAGATCCCTTCAAGTCAAGTCAAGGTTATAGACAAATTACTGCACAAATATTTGATGTAATGGTGTTTAAAGCTTCGCATCCTGGCTGAAAGTGCGGTGAAATCAAGATGAATATCAAGCTAAGTACTTGTTGCTCACAGGAGAATTTCTTTGCCTAATTAGTGTGTGCTGCTTATCTTTTTATTTATTTTTTTTGTTTGTGAAATTTTTTATTTATTTAAATTAAAAAATTTTTTGCCACTTTCTGTTTCGTGCAACAGGACTAGCAGGTGTCATTCGGGCAGTGTGTTTCATTTGTTAATAGCGCTTATCAATCTGCTCCAGCTAATTGCATGGGGTTTGTTTTTTGTTTTGTTTTTTTCCCTTTAATCTGTGGGAAATTGCAGTATTTGACCTGCACGGATTCATCAGTCCGTGGATCTTGATTAGGAAAAACTGTAGAGTTTCGACTTTCCAGGTTTACTGATGTCAATCTAATGTCGAGGAAAGAAAGAAGAATTATAATCCGAGTCCGGAATTATGTCCGATTAAATCCCAGACTTATCATTTATATGCTTTCTTTTCACTTATTAATGACAAAAGGAGGAGTTTTCAAATGTACAGCGAGTCCGAACCCAATAGAATTCCGCCTTCTAATTTAGGAAGACCAGTACTGTCGATGCTTCCCTAGCCATTCCTCCTAGCTTCTACAGTTCACAACAACTGAATCATTTATAATCCTGACCTCTTACTACGGTGATACATATGTAAGCCATCTCTAAGCTATCGTTTAATGATTTCTCAGCCAAAGCAGTGGTCAGACCAAAGACATGTAAACGTTGCCCAGTGGAAAAAATCGATTCACTGTAAGGGAAAGGTCACTGGACTTGAAATACATGCATTTGCTTCCGCTAGTGATTCCTTTCTTCGTTTATCTAGGTGAACTTTGACATGCGTAGTCACAAGCTTCGGTCTTGAAAGCCAGTGTGAACTACTGTAGGTGTAGTAGGCAGGATTGTGGCCTCTTTTGTCGGGGAAAAAATGATGATGATTATTATTAAATATTATTATTATTAATATCCTCCCTGTTGTCTTCTTGGTGCCTGATAATAACAATTAAAATATAACGGTGCAGCAGTTAGGTTCTTTTGTTCGAGTGATTGAGAACGAGCACCTTAAGCTGATATTTAATCCCAATTGTCTTAAAAAAAATAAAAAAATTAGTCGATTGTGTTATTATCGTGAACATGGGAGCCCACTTCCGTTCTGTGTAAGCCATCGGACAATAAGTTGGTATCTTCGGTTACTGCGTGCAGAAGAGAAAGAGAGAAAAGGCAAATCGTGCGTAAGATTAGGAAGCAAGTCACAAGTTGTCAGAATCCCGCACGTGATGCCCGTCTGATTTGAATTCCCCCCCGTTCTCGTCTTCACGGCCCGCAGAAAATATTGCACTCCAAAATTGCATTCATATTTCAGCGCTCGTAATTTCAAACCACGAGTCAGCCGGCCCGCAAATTGCCTGTGGAAAATTCTTGTTTGCTTGACTATTATGCATGCCACATCCCATTCAGACCTTTGGCGGTGGCCGTCTCTACTGCATGCACAATTTCTACAAGAAGGCGCTGACATTTTCCAATACCCCCGTCTGCCGTCGTGCCTGCCAGCAGACACGCAGAATTCTCCACAATGTTTCTGGCGAGGCCTGGCTTCAGGCTCCTGCATCTACACACACTACGCTGCTCTTGATGTTTTATCATTAGACAGGAAATGTTCAGATCCCTACTGAGATCTTTTGATGGAGCACAGACAATAAAGTGCTAGAGACAGCCAGCCAATTTTGCCCACTGCGACTTTTTCCCAGCAAGGGGCCCGTGTGTTAGTGGGGAGGGGGAGAGAGAGAAAAAAAAAAAAGGCCAGCTGATGTACACACTCCAGACTGGCTTGTATTTCAACAGCAACTTGCCCTGCCATAGTACTGTACGTTATGTTGTGTGGATTTGTGTGTTACTTTGTATTTTTTTTTTTTTTGAGCCATTATCGTAATACCGTACGTATATCACACCACGATCAGGTCTGTTGAAGATCCAGTGATTGGTTACGGAGCATTTTTTCGCGTGTTGCCGAGAAAAAAGAAATGCATTAGAAAAAGTAATAATTTACCGGCACAGTGTAAAAATAGACTCTTATGGGTGTTCATGTTGGATAAATAACTTAATAATGCAGGAGGCATGGATCAGGTACCTAGTGTAACTATTATACTGTATAATAATTTATATATGATTAACCTCGCTTATTCGTCAAATAGTTTGAAAGGGTCAGATTTCTCAGGTATTGCATTAACCTCCAGTCCTTTCAGAATGCCTTTCCTTCCTTTTCACCGTTTGCCTTGTATGTGTGTGTTCATTTTGTTTCCCATTTAGATGTTCTCGTCACAACCCCCCCACCCACTACTACCATCATCCACCCTGATGCTGCCCCAGGTACTGTACACCATCTTGGCTTCAGGGTTCTACCTCCATCTCACCTGTTTGCCTTGTTCAATCTCTTTGTCCTTCCTGTAGCCTACATTTGTGTGTCTGTGTGTGTCTGTGTGTGTATACAGGTGTGTGTGTGTGTGTGTGTGAGAGAGAGAGAGTCAGAAAAGTAGTTGACTAGTCAATAGTGAAAAACTGACTGAGGACATCACTCTGCATTCATTCACTTCAATTTCATTTGCATAGCGCTTTTAACAATAGACATAGAGCTTTACAGAAATAAATAAATGCCAGATTTCAAAGGAATCAGATTCAAAAGGGAACCCATCTTCTTCTGGGTAACAGCGGATATTACGATAATAAATAATTCCCCTTCTATAACTGTACAGTATAGTTACAAATGCTACAGTAATTGTGCAAACAGGAACTTATGAGCTTATAAGCTTACGCGTACAAGAATGAGCGTCATTTCTGAATTCATTATAGTTTTAACTTAAACTCTTTTCTATTGTACCGAACTGAAGCTATTAACTGTTCAAAGCTGGACACTTGAGTGCAAAACCGATCTTAGCAATTATAGTCGCAAAGCTGTCCAAGGAAGAACATCCACAGCCATCTTTCTGGTTTTCTTTGTGGCACCAATCACAATAATCACATACAGATCTTTAGGTTGTCCATGTGGGGCCATCATTAGCAGCAGCAAGTAATTTCCAGGCGATGAGTCCTCCAAACAGAGTCAGGACCACTGGTGTCCCAGGAGAAGCATTATATGCTGTTTTCTTTGTGCACTCAAAGGGGCCGGCTCACTCCTCCCAGAATCCAATTCGTTGTTTATGATTTGAAAGCACGTTACCGCTGCCTGCTAGCAAAACCTCCAAATTTACTCTGCGATCCCTTCGAAACCTGTCTCGATGTTTTTCTTCATCTGTGTGTCACACGTGGAAGCTTTGAACAAGAGAGGCGCTATCGTTTCTTTGAGACGGATGAGGCCGGTTCAGGTCCATTACGTAGGGAGTAAACTTACGAAAACGTGGTGGATTGAAAGAATTTCAAATATAGATACTTTGAAAAAATATTTACAATTTCAAGTTACAATTTAAAATCTGTGGCCTAGGAGGTCAGCGAAGTGTCGCAGGTTGTTTCATAGAAATTGGTGACCTGCTTCTTGGCGCAGAGGATTCTGGGAAGGGTGAGGCAGCCCCTTTAAGGAAAAAGGAAAAGAATTTGTTTCACTCCTCTTATACCTCGTCGACTTGCAAATGATTCAGATATCTTTATTTAGTCAGCAGCCTTTTAAACAGTCATTCCCTCCCCAGCCTCTTGTTGTTTCTCTTTCTTGAAGTTAAAAAGACAAATATGGCATAGCTTAAGATTTACAGAGAAACCAAAAAGTGCAAATTCGCTACTATAGAATGGAATCTCGGATTTGAGAATTTTACAGCTCTGTGCTATAAATGGTGTTAAACAACAAGGAAGAAAAAGTCAAATTCAGTTTCCCTTCAGTTACCGGCCATGTATTAAGCTGCAGTTGACATTTCCAGCGTGCACTTTATTAGGGGCAAACTAAATACGTCATAATCCCCATCATGATTATAAACCAGAGCAGAGGTCAAAGAGCAGGCAGGCAGCATCACACAGGGAGTATCCATAATCACTGATGGGAAACACAGGCACAGATCAAAACCAAGAAGTTCAACTGGAAATAAACCAACCAGGGAACAAGAAAACATGAGAAACAAGGCTTGGACTTGATGAATGTAAAGCATTCGCATTAAGACAATGAAACACCGGGGTTTAAACATCCAAGCAATACAAAGCAGCGGAGGAACTGAAAACAGGTCATGACACATTGGGGAGGTAAACCGATGGCGGGTCAGGGGTGAAGACGAGACATGATTCAAAACAAAATACGCGTGGCTATAGAAAGAGAACATGACAGAAAATACATTTATAAAGACATAGCACGGCACCGTTTGTGCCAGGAGTCACCACATGCGCCGAAAGCCGTAGTGCTCACCGAGAGGCGAGAATGCACGGCGCAATCCTTCTTCAGTCTATGCTGTCACTGACAAAAATAAAGAAATCAGAAAAAGTGCAGGATACAGTGCAAAACAGTGCCTTCTACTGTATTTAAGAAAATTACCAGTTGTTAAAATGCACCCTTGGGAGGCACTAATTAGTCTTACCCTTCCCAAAAAGGGGAAATAGAGTTACCGTCCAATTTCTGTTAAAAAATAATTTCCGAAATCCTGGCAAACCAGATAAATAAAGTAATTGCATGTCTAATACATACAGACCAGGTGGGGCTTATTCGTGGCCGTACTGTAGCTCCTCGGATAATAGAAGACGGCGCATTGACATTGTGTGGTCAGAACCTGAGGTCCAGTCCCTGATAGCTGCAATTCCTTTGGATGCTAAAAAGGTGTTTGGTATGGTTGAATGGGGCTATTTATTTCAGACTGTATGGGTTTCATATATTATAATAACTGATTAAAATCAACCAGGGGCCGCAGTGCAAACTAATGGGCTGGTCTCTGGATATTTCACACTTGGTAGGGGAACAGGCATTTGTTTTAGATATAGAACCTTCAGCAGCGTCCTTAAGAGGGAAGATTAACTTCCCGGGCGTAGTCGGACAGTAGGTGGTGTAGTGCATAAACTTGTGCTTTACGCAGATGATGTATTATTATTAGTGTCCGACCCTGGTAGATCAATACTATGTCTCCTTAGGATCATTTCATCTTTTCCAAAGTTTTCAAGCAATAGGGTGAATTGGTCCAAGACCGAGGCCCTCCCTTTATTGCCCTGTTACAGCCATCCAATAAGGTGCCCATGTAGGGTGTCAGGTACCTAGGCATCCTATTCCCTCTGCAGCTGAAAGCCCTGGTTAATGTTCATTTTGATCCATGATTAAGTAAACTATCTTGTGATGTTAATAGGTGGGCGGCTCTTAATTTGTCTATGGCTGGGAAGGTTAATGTCATTAAAATGAACTGCGTTCCCAAACCCAATTACCTCATTCTCTTCCACTGAAGAGAATATTTATATCAGATGGATTGACAGGATAATAAAGGCTTTTATTTGGAATGGTGAAACACCTCGATTGCACATTACTAAATTACAAAGACCAGTTGACAGAGGAGGTTCAGGATTACCTAAAATGTTTTATTATTATGCTTTTAATCTAAGACACCTCGTCCACTGATCATTTCCTCCTGAGAGGGCCCCTCCCTGGTTCTGTATCGAGCAATGTGTTATTGCCCCATTGTCATGTCTGCAAAGTCTGTCTGTCAAATTGCCTGGAGAAGCAAAAGCACATCCGATGATTGCTCATCTAAAATTACTCTGGACTAAAATGGCTGGATGTCAAGTTATGGCAAGTATTTGGCTGGATCCAAAGTTATGTATCGATAAATCCCATTTTTTTGTTGGAAAAGGGGATTGATATATTGGGCGATTTATACCACAGTGGTGTCATGAAATCTTTTGAATCTTGTTCATTTGGAATCTCTAGGTATCATCGTTACAGATATTTCAACTGCTGTTGGGGATTTTTGGATCTAGTACAGTAGCTCCTAAGCAAAGCTAGGATAGGCCATGAAGTGTCTCTATATTCCTCCATTATGAGTCAGAAACTAGGTAATAGGGCTCTCTCAGCACTCAAGAAGACATGGGAAAGGGACTTGAACCTGAAATTGGACGATGAGGAGGTGGATAGGATTTGTAAGATCATTAAAATGATGTCACGTGATGTACGGGTGCGCCTCATGCAATTTAAGATTGTACATCGCTCCTACTGGACCCCCTAAAGATGGTTCAGACTTCTTGTAAATAATACGCCATGTCTGAGCAAAGCCACTTAATAAAGTTCAGGATAAAGTTCAAGAATTTTGGGCCAGGATAATATGATAATATCCCTGTAATTTTAGAGACTCCGATTTTGTTAAGTCCCAGATTATTTATACTAGGCGATGGATCAGTCTTAACAGGTTGAGACAAACATGTCAGAAGTTGGGTTCCAGCTAGTAAACATGATGGGCAGTGATAGATTATACCTTCAGTCCAAGAGTGTTTGGATCAACCATGATGTGCCGCTCTTCTGAATGCAATCTTTAGCACAGCGCTGGTTACAACAGATATCAGAATGCCACGGCGTAAGGATTTTATTTCAAACATTTACATTTTGTTTAGCGATATAAGGACAACAAAATAAACAGTCCCAAAACAGAAGGGAAAAAAAAGGCCCACGGAAACAGACGACATGGAGCTGGAAAAACTGTTGGGCACAATCGATTTGAGACCCGGCAAGACGTTTGAATATGGATCATCCTACTGTTCTAAGTAGTCTGAAGCCAATTGGGAAAGATTCTGAAAGTTGTCAAGAGGGATCCACGTGCAATTCCACTCAACGGCTTAACACCTTCACTACACGGCGCATTACACAGTTACAGATTACGAGCAACTGTCAAACGCCGAATGTTGCAGTGATCAATTAATCAAATTAAGTGAAGAAATCAGTGAACTACAATCATCCAGCAGCCATTCACAAGAAAACCATCCTCCTTTATGACAAGGCAAGGCCACATGTTGGAAAAGTGATGAAAGACACGATTTTAAGCCATGGATGGGAAGCCTCCTCACGGGACGTCGGATTTCAGCTTGTTTAGGTCACTGCAACATACTGTGCACTTTCTGGCCAATGTTTTAAAAAAAAGCCAAGGAAAATACCAAATTTCCTCAAATCCCTTATCCTTCTCTCACTACTGTATTCTTTCTTTGCCGGATAAATGGCAGAAAGTCATCCAATTTAACGACGATTACTTTGAAGACTGATATTCTAGAAAATCACAAATCTGATTTGTTCAAAAAGGCCACAAACTCATGCGCCACCCTAATACATTAAGCCCGCTTTCTTTAACATTTTCCTGAATTTCTTTATCCTTCTATCTTCCTCTTTGTTTCACTGCTCCGATTAGCTGGCAGCTCCCCACACCAGCCACTAGTATTAATATCTGTGCAGTCCACAGCGCAAGTTTATGGCTGGCATCAGGAGAAGGTGAAAGATCCGGCCAGTTTAGTAAGATCATAATGCTGATAACCCGAGCAATTGTCAGGTTATGTTCGTCGAATCCTTTTTGTGTTCACTCTCTAGCAGTGTTGTCTCTAGCATCTTGCCCAGAACGGTAAGTGGGCTTTGTGCCGTAGCTCAAAATGTTAATGGCAGATCATGGCACAAATGAAGTTACTTTGGAAATGATTCCCATCCATCCGTTATCTATACCGTTTAACCATTAAGGGTTGTGGGGAAGGTGGATCCAATCCCAGTTGACATTGGGTGAGATGTGGGCTACACCCTGGGAGGTCACCAGTCTATCACAGGGCTACCAGAGAGGCGAACAACCACATTCATACCTATGGACAATTTGGACCTAACTGGCATATCTTTGACCTGCTGGGAGGAAACAGGAGCACCCGGAGGAGACCCACTCAGGCACTGGGAGAACATGCAGACTCCACACAGCAAGACTTTATGCATTTTTTGCACTGGAATTTCAAATGCATAATATAGAACAGCTATTATAATTATTACGGGAGCCTGTAAACAGTGGCAAGAGAGAATCTGAATTTAGGCATCATTTGAAAAAAAAAAAAAAATAATAATAATAATAATAATAATAATAATAATAAAATAGCCAGCAGTATGTCTCTGTTAGGACTAATTCAAGCAGATTGGCATCCAGAAATCTGTTTAAAGTGAAAGCCAAATAAATCATTGTGAGGTCCGCTGAACCTGAACCGAAATTTATTTTTGATGAACTGCCAGAGAGGAATAAATGATAGGGAGCACTCCACTTTAAAAAAAAAAATAAATAAAAATTGCAGTGCCTTTCTAAAGTGTTCAGTAGCTTTCAGCAGTGACATTTCCTGATGAGTGCTATTTATAATGTAAAATAAATGGCTAAATGGAAGTGCTCTGTATGCTTAGTGACTTTTAAGGTTTCTTTCCCCCACCCCCCACCTAACCAATATGTGTATTACATGGTGAAAACATGGAATTTGAACGGCACTTTTGCAGAACCTCGGCTACGTCGAACTGTTCTGTAAAGACGGCCTCTCCTCTGCCTAGATTCAGGGTAAGGGAAAGACCGTAGATCAGTGTTGAAGAGCGTTTAGCAGTACCACCTTTCAAACAGAGTAATCCAGGCAGGTTGTGTGGAGTGATGAGCTCAGGAGGTTACAGGGCAATTTAAACCAGACACAATATCAGCTGTGAAGTTTCACATGGATATCATATCAGCGGTGTTCAATATAGCATGAAGCTTTGCGAGCATCCCTCCAGGGCAGGTGGATCAGTCAGAATTGTTTGGTTCGTAGAGCAACAACAGGATAATAACAAAAGAAGGGAAAGTAGGGAAAGGGTTTTCTGGATGTTCTTATGAGCAATAAAGCATACTAGTATATCTGAAAACATTAGAAAGCGTGAAAAGGCGCATTGATTTTTTTTTGTAATTTAGTACGGAAATGTTTCATGTAGTGATGCTCCGATCGATCGGCCGAAGATCGGTATCGGCCGATAATCACATTTTATGACTCGATCGGCACTCGTT
>JAOVYU010000063.1:11801508-11812291 GCA_025674565.1 Synodontis membranacea | reverse complement strand
TTTGTTTTTTTCTTTTATATATATAAATAATATAAGTTCAGTCTGTACAGTACCTTCAACTAACACTGGCTTTATTGGCTACTGATTAAAAGATGGCTGATGGTATTGAGTTAATGTAAGGAAAATATAGTATTCTGCACTGTTCTGAGGTTTACAAAAAAGGAGCATTTCTGTACAGTATGTGGATGTCGGTATATGGCTTTAAATTTCATAGCTATTATATATGTAGATGTTGTGATATGGCTTCAAGTATTCATAGCTGTTGTAACATTGGCTAAATATATGCCAGATTAAGGAAATTAACAATGGTTTGTGGTTAGTCACAAAAAAAAAGGATACTTGAATAATTCATTACTCTGTCCATTTCCTCTGTGCGTAATTGTTTCTCCCCATAATTGTAGTGGGGTATATAATAATAATAATAATATAAAAAAAATACTAATATAATAAATAAAATAATAATATCAGGATGTTTTGAAGCAGAATTGTACCCCTGGCAGGATTATGTCCTTAGCAAAATATGTCCCAAAATCCAATCAGTCCAAAACAGGTTGACATTAAATCACACTAAATAAACTATTATGGGTAAATAATCCATGATGGGGCAGTGTGATCCGTCCTGACGCAAAGCAAGTTACTAATTCCACCCCAAATTGTATTCTTCTTCAATAACAGCATGATCCGAATAGACCCCCCCCCCCACTCCACACCACAGCAATTTTTATTGATTAAAGAACACATATTGTTCTTTTTTTATCCATTCGTTGGGTTGCACCTACTGTAAAATTATTCAGCCACCATTGCAAATGAGGTTTATTGGCAAAATTTACAAGCTTTTAGCTGTTTGTAATAATCAAGCAAGAACAATTTAAATAGCTCAACACAACTGATATTACAAGTGGGTTCTCCATATTCAACATCAAATGCCACTTTTAATGACTACCGCAGTTTCAAAATGATTCACGAAAACCATCTTAAATACTTACTAGAGCACCCGTTTTGCTGTTATGACCTGTTGCAAATGTGATGCATAGCCAGACACCAGCTTCTGCAGCATTTCCGAGGAATCTCAGCCCATTCCTCACGGGCAATGGCCTCCAGCTCACTAATATTCTCGGGTTTGTGCGCTGCAGCCGCTTTCTTCAAATCCCACCAGAGATTTTCTGCATGGTTCAAGTCAGGCGACTGCCAAGGCCACTCAAGATTCTGAAACCAAGCCTCGGTGAACTTCGAGGTAATGATAACATTTTAGAAAGAACTCATTAAGATAAGGTTGCGCTGTAAAGTAAAGCTGACGCCATCGTCTGATCTGCTGCTGTAGAAAATCAATCAACACCTTTCGACCAATCAGTTTCCAGAATTGTGCATTGGGTATACTAGTGGTGTCTTCTGTATTATGATACAGTAGGAAATGAAAAACAAAAACAAAACAAAAAATAAAACAAAAAACAGGCCAGTTGAGTTGTTTATTCTTTTTTGCGTGAGAACAAAGCACAGCTCGGATGCTCAGAGTCAGGCAGCTGTTTACAGGTCAGAAGACTTGTAATTAATTCCTGAGTTCTATTAGCCATGGCCAAGTGATTTCTGTCAGTGTTGCTAAATCAGGCTCATTCTGGCTTCATTATTTTGCAGTTCCATAGTTTTCACAGGTGATTAATTTCCACGGAATGCGCCTCTGCCCGAACCAGACAGCTTTGTGAGCATCTGAGCTGCATATTTAGCTTCGTGTTTTTATTCAGGCCAGTCGGTGAGGGGAGCAACTACGAGGCCCTGTTCAGCCATGGATTAACAAGCGTTGAGACAGAGTCTGACTAATGTTGCATGTAGCGTGAACTCGGGTAGCCTAAAATCTAGCATTCTTATCCACTGTCTGCTCCCAGTCTAGGATTTGGACCGCAAAAGCACGTGTTTATGTGTGATTTTCACATGCATAAAGAAAACATGCTGGGCAACTTTCTTAGAAATGAAAGCAGCCACAATGTATGAACGATATTTACACGGCCTCCAGTAAATGACCTAAGCCAAGCCTAGGACAAAATAGCAAACAAACACCGCAGGCTACAGTTCCAACACATGCTAACATAATGTAACAACAAAGAAAAATGGAACCAAGACATTCTATCCAATGCACAGAGATGCACAACTTACCTTGGAAATGGGAGGTCGGAACTCAGAATGATGTAAATTTTGCAGCGTTCGAGCTACAAAGTGGGGAAAAAAACATGTGCGTCTTTTGTTAGCAACAAGCTGGCCACCTAAAAGTGATGACTTAATATTTCAAAACTGTTAACTGTATAGCCAGTGTTATTGAAGCTATGAGCAGCCATGTTGTCACTTGATGTCATTTCTTGAAACTCCTGATTTCCTGAGTAGAAATTCTGAGTTAGGGGGTGGATTCTTTGGTTTTCCCTAGTTGGAGGTTAGAAATTACTAGTTAGAACCTTTAATCAAATGAAGCGTAAGACTTAACTAAGGCTACATCTCAAGGTCAATTACAAGGTTTGATTCCTACTACAAGAAATGAACATTCAGCTGCTACATTAACTCTAGATGTCCTTTAAATCACAGGTCCCCAACCCCCAGTCTTCTGGATCTTATTTTGAAAAGTGACAGTTTCTGCCCTCGCCTCGCTACCACACTTGACTCTGGCACGCCATTTCATGCATCAGCGACACAAGCTAACCCTTGAAAAACAAAATTCACTGGAGAGCTTTTTCGGGGAGGAACGAGCAAACGATGGGACGGCAGAAGGGCCAGAATGGGACTGCCAGCAAAAAGAAAGCTGCATTTTAAATGAAAATACCAAGATTCCTACCTAAGATATGGGTTCATCGAAACAGGTGATACACCCGCTATGCGAACTCCACTGACCGGTCCGTGGAAAAATTTTCATGCATGAAACCGGTCCGTGGTACAAGAAAGGTTGGGGACCGCTGTTTTAAATGACGTCTCAAGCATGACAAATCACACTTCTGGATAGAAGCAGGAAGTAGGAGGGTATGGTGGCGCAAGACTCTGAACCTGTATTTACCTAAAATTTAGTTCATCACTGTTTACTGCATGTTGTAATATTTTTATTTTATGTAGACAGACTCAATTTCACAATTTTTTAAGTCACCATTACTCTACATCATTTCATTGCATGTGCCTAAGACTTTTGCACAGTACTGTATGTCCAAATGCAAAAAGCATCCAGAAAATCAAGGGGTTGACATTAGAGCCAAGCCTAGAGACCTGAGATGTGACCTGTGAACGTCTCTGGTGTCAATTAGTTTAATCTCTATTGAATTTAAAAATATATATTCTTGCTATTTAAAATAAACAATATGAAATGAAAGTAAAGATTCATTTATTTAAAAGCACAAGTAATGGGAGCTAGCAATATAGGGACTGAGAAAACACTATTTCTTTTATTTCTAAAAGAAACAAGACACAATCAAACACAAAACAGTGATGAAAGGAGTGAAATGTGGAAATAAAATGAACCAAAAGACACGATATTACATGTAATTATAATATCGGGATACTTTCTTAACCAGTTAGACTTGAGAATCCAGCAAGCCACTTTGAGGTGGAAGCAAACTTAAAGTACTGAAATTATGCAAGAAGATAAGCTACAGGAATTGTAAGCAAGTACCTAGGTTACCAGAATGAAAGCATTGAAGTTTGTTACTTGCACAATTGTATGAGAGTTGTCGTGCAGCTTAAGGCGTGATCTTGCAACGGTAGTGTTCAAAAGTATTCGTGTGGCTCTCGTGGCGGAGGAGTTCTTTGAGAATCGTCTTGCTGTTGCAGATGGAAGCAGTGCATTGCAGAGTGGAGGTTCTTGTCCGATGACAGGGACGAACTCTTCTAAACTGTTGAAACTCTCTTAAATCTCCTGAACTTTTTGTGGAGATTTATGCAATGGGAGGGACGAACTCAAGGTGCGCATGCTTGCATAATGGTTTTGTAACTGGCTTATCATGCATATGCAATTATGCAAAATAGCAGTCCAGCCAATGGGTTTTGACCTTGGCCTCCTCATGGGGGGGGGGATGGGGGCCGGATGAACCTTTCAACTTTGATATCAAATTCTCAAAATTATTAAGCATTACATAACTGAATTAGAACTCAGATTTGAACTAACAAAGGTCAGAGCTTCATAACGGCACCAAACACAATTAGAAAGTCTTTAGACGTTCACAAATTAGTACTTATTTGTTTAACATAACGACTGGATAAAAAATATAGGCAGGATACATTCATATGGATTAAAAAAAATATCAATGAACAATTAAGTTGAACCATCTAGGGTTAGCTAAACGTTAGCTAAACGTTTGGTAAGAATCTTTAATTGTTGAGATTTTAGGAACAGTCTTCCTGGGAGGTCAGTCCTAGGTTCTGAATGAGGCCCATCTGCTGATGGTGCCAAAATATACGGTACAGTTTTCAATGTCGTAAATCGCCTTTGGTGAAGGGAGTTTCGTTTAAACCATCTTTAAGTGCAGAGCTTTTGGTACTGTAGATCAGAATGTGCAAGGCCCTGAAGTTTCCAAGGGGTTTTTTGTTATTTCTCAAGGTTAATGTGGTGCGATTTCATTTGGCTCTCGGGGTTCGTATGGAGAAATTAATTAGTTGCATGGCTTGGTTGACCCTACGATCCTGACAAATATCAGTTGTAAGCATTCAACACTTAAGCAATAACAGTTCAAACGAACGGCCTAATTACAATCCATATGTGAATTGACTTTTCACAACTTGAATGTGTAATGTTATAGATGAACCGTCTATGGAGTTATTCTTTTATGAGGTTTATTTTTTTTCCAGTGCTGTCAGTCATAGAAAAAAGCGGTACAGTGGTGCAGTGGTTGGCACTGTCGCCTCACGGCAAGAAGATTCTGGGTTTAAACCTGCCAGCCTTCTGGTACCTTTGTGCATGGAGTTTGCATGTCCTCTCCTTGCCTGCATGGGTTTCCTCCAGGTGCTCTGGTTTCCTCCCGCAGTCCAAATACAGACTGTGTGGATTAGGACAACTGGCTGCTCTAAATTGCGCACAGGTGTAAACCGTTGATCGTCTTTCAGTGTTAGCTCTGTGACAGAGTGACGACCTGTCCAGGGTGAACGAAGTCAGCCGAGATTGGCTCCAGCTTCTCCAAGACCCCGATGGATTGGCTGTATGGATGGATAGATAATGTCAGAGAGTTTTACAAAGCTATAAAATTGAACAGTGTTGTTGTTTATGTGTTGGGTGTTAAAGAAGAATTATACACACATTGTTACAGTTGTCTTCATAAACCAATGAATATTGATGTGCAGTACAGAAAACTTACAGTATACTTAATGTAACTCTTTGGTGTAGTTAAATGATATGGCAAGGTGAATGAAAGCTCAATGAAACTGTATTGATTTTCTGCTTTTAACAGAACACATTCATTCACATTGAGTGTGTGTGTGTGTGTGTGTGTGAGATGATTTATTTATCTGCATAGAGACAAAACTCCATAAACCACACTCTCTTACATGATAAGATCCTTCACAGTGGTACGCTGTGGTCTAGGGAGTCTTCCATCACGGCGAAATAAAAGATGATCAGTCAGAAATGAAGCTACTGAAAATGTTGGCACTGCATCTCTTTATAGTGTGAAACCTGAGAAGGAGGAAAGATGAACGCCATCATTTTGCTGGTGAAATTGAACCTTTGAGATGAGTTGGACCTTCGAGAGAGATTTCAAGATGAAGTTAAAGGATGCAGGCAGAGAGACATGTCACTGAGGATAATTATGGCTGCATTGTATCCTAAAATAGTCAAACCAGTGCTTTCCTTCACATTCATTTTTTTTTTCTCTCCCAGCTGTCTAACATAGCTTGTTCAGGTATAAAGATGCACTAAAGGGTATTACGTGTATAGCTGGACATAGAATTCGAGCTCCTCAGACGGTTATCAGAACACAGTGTGGCCAGGTGGTGGGTGAGGATCAGTTTAATATAGTACCTGAATACTAAAGTTCAAGTGTCCTTAAGCATCTGAATAATGTTGTTTTGTCCTTAAAGCAAGCAAGCAAGGACATTAAAAAAAAAAGAAAAGAAGCAAAGCCTTTGAAAAGCTTTGACACGGCAGTCCTGTGGGAGGTTACACTAAAGCCCTGATTTACTAAAGGCTTAAATGTGTAAAAATGTGTTTAAAAGAAAAAAAGAAAAGAAAAACACCTTGGAATCTGATTAATCAACTGGATGTACTGTCTTTCAGTTGAGAAAAACAGCACTTTTTGTCCCTTTTTCCTTAATAACGTAGCAATTAGGATGTTTTATCCCTACAAAGTTATCTTAATAATAATTATTCACTAGATGATCACACATTAGATGCTAAGAGCACTTTATTAGAGCCTGTGACAGGGTTTTATTCATATGTACCCAATTATGAAGCGAATTCAAATTTCTCTAGTATTTGCTATTCTAAGATGACTGGAAACTAAATCTAAGGTTATTATTAAAACAAAAACTTCTAGCCATTTAAAAACAAACAAAAAAAAGTTTTAAGCTTTGAAACAAGCGTTTGCTCCATCACCGCGGGTTTGCGAGTTTGAATGACGGTGATGCCCTAGCCATCAGGGAGCTCTAGAGAGCACAACTGACCTGTGCTGTCAGGGAGGAAGGGCGGGGTGGCGTACTCTATCCCCTGTCAATTACGACGACACTAGCGCCGCATACGCAATCAGTTCGTAAAGATGCGGTCGGCTGGCTTCACGTGCCTTGGGCGTAGCACATGACAGCCTTCGCCCTCCTTGGTTGGGGGTGGTGTGACAGGGGAGAGTCATTTGATGGGTGGGAAATGGATATGACTAAATTAAGGAGAGAAATGCAGAAGAAAAAATTTCTTATACTATTAGCAAATCATTTTGTTTCTTTTTTTTCTTAAATAAATGCTTAGAACAAGCAAAATTATCTGTAAGTAGAACTGAACTTTTCAAGCTAATAGTATTTCTAATCTAAGACTATTTTAACAGTCTTAGATTTGGTTTAATCCCATAGTAAGAAATACTGGCTACATTTAACTATATTCAAGATATTTTGTTTTACAGTCTTATCCATTCTCGTACACGGCTCTTACCCTTAACTGGCATTATACGTTCAATTTGTATTTTGTAAGATTCGAACAAATGGCATTTGCACAAACCACTTGGCATGTGAAATCATGTGCACAGTATTTCTTGGCAAAAATATCCCCAACACACCCATTGACTGCATGTTCTAGATTATCAGATTCTACACACAAATCAGTGCTCTTTCTTCGAGATCTTAGTAAATATCAGGATCCGAAAGGGATAAGCTGACAGCTCATTGTATACCTGTTGCCATGCCTTCTGCCTCTTGCAGTAAAGCTCATTCATTTTTGTCAGCTGACAATACTCAGCCGAATGTGTGAAGATACAGTATGTTAATGAGTTATAACTCACTGTTGCATGTAGATTAGAATAATCAGAGGGTAGCGTGTGTTAGTAAACTTTAATGCAGAGCACAGCTGGTATCATGCACTTCCTTTAATGGCTTTGCACTAAATTATGTAAAAAAGTCACCCGTCAGGAACCACTGATGCCACATGGCTTGATCGTGATGTTTGTTTTTACCATGTGCATCGAATTGAGTATGAAAGTTCGGCAACTCTTCAATCCTTAGAATGATCTTTGAATTAAGGCGATGAATGTCAGACCACTCCACGAGCATAGAAATGTAGGGCACTGACTTTAACATTCAATTCTCAATTCTGATTGGTCAGAAGGTCTTGATTCATTTTCTATAATAGCAGTTTTGACAATAATCCTGTTAAAAAGCTGTAAAAAAAAAAAAAAAAAAACGTTAAATTTAAAAGTAAAAAACTTTAACAGTAAAAGCTGTAAGGGTTATATTTAATTAATGCACTCATTCTAGTACAATATTGCTTCCATAATAATAAACTTATACAAGAAATTTTATTGCATATAAACAGATCCTAAAACTTGGTTTTTTGATATGTTGAATTTTTCAGAAGGTAAGGAGACATTTTTTGGTAACATGACAGGCTGCATTTCTTTTTCTTATAAGCTTTTGGAAAAAAGAGAACATGATGTAACTTGTTTAATGTTAATTTTGACAAAATCTTTTGTTTTAGTCTTAGTCGCTTACTGAAAATAGTAGTTACGTTTTAGTCACATTTTAGTCTTTTGGTTTTGTTTTAGTCGATATTTAGTCAGCAGAACAAATCTTATCTTAGTCAAGGTTTTAGACATAATTTTCTCAGACAGTTTCATGATGCATGTAAAGCATGATCTGTAGCTTAAAGAAGGGCTATCACACGAGGGGAATTTTTATTTATTTATTTTTTTTGGTGGTGTTGCTATGTGGATGTTATGTGGATGTTATGTGTGGTTACCCATGACTCTGTTATTTGTTTTCTAGTTATCAAGTGAAGATGGCATTTTATATACTGTGATGGTGACGACCACTTTTATTCATACAAAGATGTAACTTTGTTCAGGCCAATGCCGTGTGTTCATTTACCTGTTAGAATCCAGAAGCATTGTGAAAGCTGTTATCAAGCCTAGCGAGCCAGGAACATGAAGGAAATGTATTATAAATATATTATTAATTTTAAGTTATTGCTGAAGGATATTTCTCCTGGCTGTAAAAATTCCCTTGAGAAGTAAGCTACAGTAGGTTGTTCGCCTGAACGGAGACAGCTATTTCGTCAGTAAAGTAAAGGTTATAAACGTTATAAAGGTTATAAAAAAATTATAAACGGTTAAAAAAAAATTTTGGTTAGAAATATTTTATATATAATATAATATTATATATCATTTAAAATTATATGTAATATTATAATATATAGCATATAAAATGGTTTTTATTTTAGTTTCATATTATTATTATGATTATTATTATATAAAATATTGTTTTCCTGCAACAGCAGCTCTATTGTGTTTTATTTCCTACTCACAATATAATTTATGCATAAAGCAGTGCTATAACATTGTTGGCTCATGCAGAAAAAAAAAGCTTCATCATGGTCAGTATTGAGCTGCCATATTGACTGACAGAAGTGAACAGGCTGTAATGAAAGTTTAATGGTTTCTGATATGTCACATGCCAAAAATGGATTCAGAAAATATAAGTCTGAGTGATTTCCTATAATGCCCTGCTGAATTGGACTGGATAAATCTATTACAGTCTCGCTATGAAAGACGTCTAAGGAAGTTATTGTCTTGGCCTGTTTTGTAAAAGGTTGTCTTTTAAATTGTTACCTGAGCAGGATACATAAAACTCATTGTACAACACAAATGTTCAAAGAAAGCGAGTGTAGGGAGCAACACTGATAAAACGGTGTGATTATAGCCTCTCTGTCATCGACTGTGTGGCATTACAGATTAGTTCTAGCCTCAGTAGCAGCTGTTGGAAAAGTGGGCTTTGTTATTTTCACCCACACATTTCGGAAATGTCACCAGCCGCGCAGAGAACGGCGCCGAAACCACACGTTACAGGAAGTTTTGCAATCAGAGAGTTGAACGCTGGCATTGTGATCGAGCTCACAGGAACCATTAGCAAATGAATGATCAATTCAGAGACAGCAGGCATGAGCACTTTCAGGAAAGTCAGTTTGAAAGGCATCACATGGTCCGAGTCTCCCGCGTGCTCGCAAAAAAGGTCTTACACACTTCCAGGGAAAGCCGAAATGCACGTTACATTTGCCATTTAACTCTCGCCAGAGTTCAAGTACAGCCTTTCAGGGGGGTTTTATTTTCAGTCCAGAACATTATTATTGTACTGATTCATGTTTTGTTTGTTTGTTGCTAGCTTTAAAACGGACTAGAGACAGTTTATTTCTATATAATGTTTTACCACATATTCCTCGGAGTTCTCAGGTTTCCTCGTACCTCCCAAAAAGATGCATGTAAGGGGGACTGGCTACTTTAGAATGCCCCTTTGTGGTGTGTGTGTGTAACTTTTGCTATACTTCTGAGATCCAAATGTCCTCACAAGGATAGTAAGATCTGACAGATTTAGCCTTCCTTGGATGGTCCTCACAAGAAAGGCCTGTGTTTTAATTTTTATAAGAAAAAATGAGCGAAAAAAAAGATCCAAAATGTTTCATTTTTCATACTGAGGTTTAGGTTTAAGTGCAGGCATATCATTAATTAGCTGTATTAATCATTGTCAATGGAAGGTCCTCACAAGTATAGCAAAACCAGTATGTGTGTGTGTGTGTGTGTGTGTGCCCTGCAGTGGACCAGGATTCTCTTCAGGCTGTATCCTTAACCTTACAAAGAACAATGATTGAATGATGGAAGGATCATTACATACAGTACGTTGCATGATTAAAGCTAAGTTGTTAGATAAATACTGAAACACCATAACTCCTTAGAGAAGGATGATCATTACAAAAAGCAGATTTTGAATATTTAGTTTCCCAGATTCACGAATGTGTGTTTTTTATGCTGTGTATACACAAAGACATTATACTGTACATTAGTCTTTTAATATAAGGCACTTTTGGGGACTTGAGCCAGTTTTCTTGTAAAAGTTTTCCCAGATGTCTAGATATACTTCTATGGAGAGAAATGGATCAATGCATCAAAAGGATTATATTCCTGAGCTGAAATATGTTTTTTCTTTTGCACGTATCTCAATCATAGACTATAACCATTTAAAATGAAAAAGGAGAAAACTGCATTTAAAGATCATGTTCTGACTGTGGTAACGACTCTGGTGTCTGATTACAAACTGAATCGATTAGTCTTCTTTTTCTTTTTTACATTTTGCAACAAAATGT
>JAOVYU010000063.1:11780231-11792344 GCA_025674565.1 Synodontis membranacea | reverse complement strand
TATATATTTGTTACAGAATGTTTCATACATCTTACAGGGGTGGCCAGTCGCAACAGGACAGGCAGATTTACTATCCAGTAGGTTCAACTGGTAAAAGAACCCAAAACAAACAGAAAATAACTTCTTAACGTCTTTAGCAAAAATGTTTTATTTGGTACGTTTGGTGTGTTGAAACTACATGTGCTCAATGGTGTTGTGAAGCACCTTCTTGCAATAGCGAATGATACTCGTTTCACCGTTTGCTGCACTACACGCGTTGGCCGAGGTGCAATCTGCTTTACCATTACAGTACAAGGGTTTTTAAATCGTGGATTAATTCGCATGCACAGATCTTTTTCAGAATCAGGAACCCGGAGGTTTGTGGAGAAAAGAACTATTCTGGAGCAGAACTGTACACTGTATCTACAGTAACTCTCCAGCTGTTAGCTGGAAGGGTCACATTGTGGTTAAAGAAATCAAGAAAAATAAAAGACGATAGCACAGCCGAATTTCACAGCCGAAACGTGCTGACTTTTTGTTAAAAGGATAAACACAATGTAGTACATCATCATATACAGTACTTGCTTTTTTTTCCTTTTCTGTATGAATACACTTCACTGCCTCACTAGCTCTCTATAGGCCATTATATTAAGTTAGCTAACACTTTCATTTATGTTTCATGCTAGCTACATCTTTCGTTTATGTTGGCTACATTTGCTTGTTGACTGTTATTTTTGTTTATGTTTTGTTAGCTACCAAGTTTGTTTGTTAGTTATTATTTTTTGTTCGTTTTGTTAGCTACCCTTTTTGTTTATGGTTTATGTTAGCTACCACTTGTTTGTTAGCTACCCTTTTTGTTTATGGTTTATGTTAGCTACCACTTGTTTGTTCGCCACTACTTTTGTTTTTGTTCGTTTCATGTTAGCTACCACTTTTGTTTGTTTTGTTAGCTACCACTTTTTTGGTAGCAATTATTTTTGTTTGTTTTATGATCGCTACTAAGTTTGTTTGTTAGTTATTTTTGTTTGTGCTTTGTTAGCTACCCTTTTTTGTTTATGTTTTATGTAAGCTATCACTTGTTTGTTTGCGCTCACTTTGTTTTACGTTAGCTACTACTTTTGTTAGCTACTAAGTTTGTTTGTTAGTTATTATTTTTGTTTGGTTTGTTAGCTACAATTTTTTGTTTTTGTTTTATGTTAGCTACCACTTGTTCGTTTCCCATCACTTTGTCTTCTTTTTGCCGCTACTTTCGTTTGTTAGCAGTTTTTTTTGTTTGTTTGTTTTACGATAGCTACCACTTTTTTTATGCTGTATGTCAGCTACCACTTCTTATCCTCGTCTGATAACTAGTTCGGTTCAGAGGCAACAGAAACATGCAGTTTTTACTCACCCAGTGGGCTAGCTGATAAATGTATCATTTGTCCACCCCTGCTTTATCATCCAACATATAGAATATGTCACATTGAAGCCTGTCAGTGTCTGCATATCTATATTATAAGGTCTGATATAAAATGCATTAAAATAAGGAGCATTCTGTGCGTCATATGTTTTGTTATGTATTTCATGCTTTGTTACTGAATCGAATCTGAGAAATATCTGTGCTTCAAATTCTGCCACAAAGCACCAAATGTAAATGGTAGGAGATAAAGCATTGTAAAACCAAACAGTAGGTAATAGGTTCCCGGTATAATTTTGTGTCATTTTGTAATATTAATTCTTCTGTCTCAGGTCTGTGTGCAAATTCATTTTATTGCATCTCAGGTAGAGTGCAAGATTTAGGCCCCACAGCAGAAAGAAAAATAATAATAAAATTTATAAGCAGATTTACTCCCAGAGAGTCATGAATCAATCCCGAGTTAAGTATTTTCCGCTCGAGACATTGCATCAAAACCCCATATACAGTGCACTGTTTTAAATGTGGTTATTACTTTGTATAGCTGAATCGTCACACATAATAGCAGGCTTGTGAAAATGTGATCTAAAAGTGAAGTTCGAGGTTATAATTCAGCATTTTAGATCACCTACTATATCACCCAGTGCAAGTTGTTCATTGTTTGGATCAATTCTTATGTCCAAAATTTTTGTCATATCTCTGTAGTTTGTGTTTCGGTGTAATGGGAGATATCTACATGTTTCCATCTCCAGTTTGTATTTGATCATAAAAGTACATTTTTAAACAAATGGAGCAGTACTTGTCTTAATAAAAAATAGATATATTCATGTTGAGACAGTATTTGAGGTCTTTCTTATGTTCTTTGATTTCATTCTTTATAATAATGCTTTGATTTTAAAAAAAAATAAATAAATAAAAATCTATTCAGTTTAATTTTTATTAACTCCTAACGATGGATATTGTTGCCAAGCAGATTTACAGAAATCTAGTAAGATTTTGAACCTGAAGGAGCAATCCAGGGGAAAATGTGGCAAGGGAAAACTCCCTGAAAAGACATGAGGATGAAACTTTGAGAGGAACCAGAAGGAGAAGAGGCATGCTCTTACAGTATGGTGACACTGGATAGTGGACTAGTAATCATTCTGTATTACAGGTGTAGAAGAGTAAAAGCAAACTAGAAATGGTGTGCAAAATTCCTGAAGAAATTTTGAGATGGGTGGTGCACGGTGCCAACATGCTAACGCCACCAGAGGCCACGTGTCGAGGTCTCAGAGCGTCATGGCAAGTTTCACCTCAATCGGAGCATGTTAGCATATGAGCATGCCAGCATGCTAATAGGCTAATGCTAACACCGCCAGAGGTCACGTGGCGATGTCAGAGAGTGGATTCGAGGCCCACGGCCTTGAATCCACACCCCAAACAGTAAAATCTTGGAGCAGAAGTAAAACAGTCGGTCTGTCCATTTTCAAAAGTAATGGGACGGCCAATGCATTCCTATGGGATTTTGGGTTTGTTTGAGCATGCATAACATCGCCATGGTAATACGCAGTCCTTTTTTTTAAAATTAAAATATAAGACCTCACCACTCCCGCTCAGGCCGAATGTTTTTCTAATTGTGATGCCATAGGTCCGGCACATGGAGGCCGGGAGAGACATCTCGTTCCGTCCCATTGAAAATGAATGGGAGGAAAGAGGGATGAACACGAAAAGAAGGAGAGGCGGATGAGGAAACCAAGTGATGGATTGTGATCAGGGGGTCACCAGGATGCGGTGTGCGAAGTTGTATGTGTGTATGGTGAAAATTGAGGCCGTGGGAGACGTTTCATCTGTCCCATTGTAAGGCCGAGTCACAATAATAGGTACGGCAATGCATTCCTATGGGATTTTGTGTTTGTTTGAGCGTGCCTAACTTCGCCATGGTAACATGCAGCCCTTAGAAATTTTACACCTCACTACTCCCGGTCAGGCCGAACGTCTTTCTAATTGCAATGCCATAGGTCCGGCGTACGGTCGCCGTGAGAGACGTCTCGTTCCGTCCCATTGAAAATGAATGGGAGGAAAGAGGGATGAAAACGAAGAGAAAGAAAGGCGGATGAGGAAACCAAGGGGTGGAATGTGATCAGGGGCTCACCACGAAATTGTTTGTCAAGCTGTATGTGTGTACGGTGAAAATTGAGGCAGTGAGAGACGTCTCTTTTCGTCCCATTCAAAGTCATTGGGAGGAAAGAGGAATGAAAATGAAGAGATAGGAGCGGCGAACGGAAAAACCTGAGTGTTGGAATGCGAAGAGGGTGTCAGTAGGAAGAATTGTTCTGTTATGTCAAGCTCTGTATAATGAAAGCTGTAGCTGTGAGAACGAGTCGAAAATGTTCCCATGTTATTTCAATGGGACAAACGGATGGAAAAAGGGATGAAACGGATGAGTGGAGCGAGGGACCCCTTATAAAAGTAATACCTCACCATTCCCGATCAGGCCGCACGTTTTTCTAATTGCAATGCCATAGGTCCAGTGCACGGTACGACCTGCATTAATTACCGAAAAAATGGGTGGTATATAATAATAAACAGGCAAAAAAATAGGGTCTTTCGTCTGTATCTCGGTCACCGAAGGCCGCATCGACACGTTCTGAGTGTCCAGGCGACCGGCACAATGGTGCCGACGAGTGAGAGCAGGCTACGCCCAAAAAAAACCTGTTTTTTTCCAATAGTATATGCCGCGGTCCGAAAATCGTTTTTTGGCCGTCTTTCGTCCACCGGAGGTCGCATCGACACATTCCGGGTGTCCAGTCGACCGGCCCGTAGGTCTGTATGAGTGAGGCCGCAAAACCACACCCAAAAAACCCATTTTGAGCAATAGTAATATGGGTGGCTTCACCACCCATAAATAGTTAGAAAGAAAGGTGTTCTGTACTGTTTACGTTTATAGCGGCAGTTCTTAGGTACAAGTCTACAGTATCAAGGTGAGATTATCAACTGAAGACTGGTTGAGACTTGGCTAGAAAATTAATTTGGGTATTAGGTATGAGCTTTGTGTGATGGAGTAAACATAGACATGAGAGCTTCGTGGGATAGAAATCATCCCGTCACTTCATCAGCAAACCTGATCTGATCTTCTTTATACATTATATTTAACTTGTTTTTTCTAACTGTAATTCCTTTAAATGTAAAGTAGTGACTTCGCTTTTCATGCCTTACATCTCTAAAGAGGTGATTAGTTCTGAATCTGAAAGATGCCATCACCCGCACTTGGGGAAGCAATGCGATTGCCTAAACCTTCATCTCATCTATGACACTTGTCTTTGGTGTGGAGTTTATAAATCACTTTAATTCCAAGGTCTAACATCATCATCTTTGGAAGCTAAGCTTTGGAAAGTACAGCAATTTATTTATCTAAAACCACTGTGAAACTAATCGAGGAAAACGATGATTACACATCACAGTAAATTCAATTATTTAGTCGTTGTTTAACCGGCTCGTTCGAAATTGTAGGAAATCTACTGATGATAATGAATGCAGAATTTCATATCCTCTAAAAAAAATAAGTCGGAATGAAGAAGAAGAAAAAAAAAAAAAGTCATCCATGCCCGTCAGCATAATCTCTTTTGTGTCAGATTTGCCCACTCTTTTGAGGTTGAATAAATTAATAGCAGATATTGATATGGATCCTCATTAAAAACGTATCAGGTTTGACATAGTGAAATTAGCCACAGTCATTCCGTACAAGTGCTTATACCACAGCATTGTTAAACTCTCCATTGTGGATTCATTTTCAGCAGCTCTAACACCAATTCAGGCTGCAAGGCAAGTCAGAGATGTTTACTGATTCAAGAACTTGGGAGAGCTTCACAAGGAGTGGACTGTCAGTGCATCAAGAGCCACTGCACACAGACGTCTTCTGGAAAGAGGCTACAACTCTCGCATTCTTAATGTCAAGCCACTCCTGAACCAGAGACAACGTCAGGAGCATCTTACCTGGGCTGAGGAGAAAACCAACTGGACTGTTGCTCAGAGGTCCAAAGTCCTCTTTTCAGACAAAAGGTCCTAGAGTCTGGAGGAAGAGTGAAGAGGCACAGAATCCAAGGTGCTCGAAGTCCAGTGTGAAGTTTCTGCAGTCTATGATGATTTGGGGTGCCATGTCTTCTGCTGGTGTTGCTCCACTGTGATTTATGAAGTCCATATTCAACAGCATCTACCAGGAGATTTTAGAGCACTTCATGCTTCCATTTGCGGACAAGCTTTTTCGAGATGCAGATTTCCTTCTCCAGCAGGACTTCATGCCTGTCCACCGTGACAAAACTACTACTAAATGGTTTGCTGACCATGATATTACTGTGTGTCTTTGTATCACTGTACTTGATTGAGAATCTATGGGGTAAGATGAGAAGATGAGAAACACCAGACCCAAAAATACAGACAAGCTGAAGGCTGCCATCAAAGCAACCTGGGCTTTAATAACACCTCAGCAGTGCCACAAGCTGATCGTCTCCGTGCCACGCCGCATTGATGGAGTGATTCGTGGTAAAGGAGCCCCAGCCAAGTGCCAACTGCATAAATGAACAATACTTTTATGATGTAGGATATTTCATATTCATGGGACATAATAAATATTCGAATAATTTGAGATACCGGATTTCTGATTTTCATGAGCTACAAGCCATAATCCTCACAATTAAGACAAAGAAAAATCATGAAATATTTCACGTTGTGTGTAATAATTATGGAATATATGAACATTTTGAATAAAATGATGAAAAAAGGCACCTTTTCACGATGCTAGAATTTTTGAGAGGCGCTATTATAATAGCACATCACAGCAAATACTTTTCACATGAATGCACCAGGTTTTAAACCAATAAAATCATTACACTCGTGCCGTGCTTATCATTCAAATACACCGTGTGGTGGAAGAACTGTTTATGGGGAATATTATTAATGAGTAATTTCATCTTTTCATATTGCTTGAATTTTGTCATATTATTTCTGTTGCTGTCTTATAACAGCAACAAGCCGCTCGTGGACGTGTTACAGTGATAAAAATCACTGAAGCGCTCTTTTGTGCCTTACTGCTTTAATAACTATGCATTCAGCTCACACGGGCTTGTATGGTGGACGCTCCACATCGAAGACTAATAATAAACAAATGAAAAATTTGTTAAAAAGAAAAACGTGCGTACATTTATTAGAATGGGAACGAAACCTTCTGTAAAGAGACATATTTTGTAACAGTAAGTTTTCCACCGTAGGAAAGTCTTCAGGACAGAGAAGTCTGCGTTTTCCCTAAGTCCATTTTTAAAAGAGTGAGAAAACAATAGAGGCTGGTGAGAAAGCAACTATTTATAGCTGCTATACCAAGAGCGATAACAGTAACTGACTTGTTTTGGAGACATTTCAGAACAGAAATGTACTAGTGTATTCCATTTTGATGAATTCAAAATATAAGTGATTAATTCCTGTGCTATGGCACATCAAGACGTTAAAGGATAATAACAATTGTGGTCGCTGCCATTATTTTCCTATAACGGCATGCCCCGTCACGTTTTGTTACATCAATTCACAGCCTCGTTCGTCAGGTTTTCAGCACAGCAGTGCGAGTAGCCAGCATTCTGTGCGCTCGTTTATATTCTATCAGGTCCAAGCACAAGCACTCAGGAATAAATATGAATAAAAAAATTAAGCGACCCAGCCATATCGAATTCAAAACACCAGAAGAGCATTTGGCTCAGTTTAGAGTAAAGAAGAGGCTGATTTAAAGCCTGCAAAAAGATTGGATTAGAGATGTTCTCGAGCTCCACATTCACATCCCAGAACAAGCAGCATTGAAGAAGCTTAATCGTTGTCAGTGGGTATGTGTTTGAGTTTGATCTTTCTCATAGCCGATCGTGCTGTCAGTAGGAAAGTGTCTCAGCATGCTGTACCGTTGAGTCATCAGGCGAGTGGAAGAATAGGAGACGGTAATTTGGTGAACAGGTCTCCGGGTCTGTGCATGTGCGCCCACTGAATGGCGAACTCGAATGCTTGACAGGCACTCGCACATAATACGAGAAATATCTTGGGGGCAAACAGGCAAGGTAATTTCACCAGCTGTACTTCAAATTTCACGTCAAAAGCACTCAGCACATCCGTGACAAATGATCAACCTGACATTAGATCCTGCAAGGAACAATCATCACATCATGTCTGGATGTCATTTTCTCCGTCTGGTTATGTGGTCACGGTTGTGTTCTTCGAGCATGAACATCACATTCATCCTTGCTGATTTTTTTTTGTTTGTTTGTTTAACAGCTCGCAGTTTCAGCCTCTGAGGCTCAGCCTTTAAACGACGCACGCTACACAAACACCACTTCCAAAAATAACCTCATATCAAACGCTGGGTCGTCAATCTCTCCATTTAGCACTCGCTTGGTCTTCTGCTCATCCTTTACTTTGCGCAATCAACGCAGGACTTGCTCATATTAATCCTTTATCTCACCTTACGCATTATTTAGCATCGTTAATAGCTAATTAGTTCCTAAATGAACTTGAGTACAATCACTAGCCAAATCACTCCCCTGCATTGTTCTCAACCCAGACTTTTTTTCTTTCCTTTTTTTCTCTCTCTCGCCTGTGTATGCCGTATCTTTATTGGACTTTAATTATCTGGTTGCTTGATGAGGTTAGGTGATATCTGATATCCTCCATGGAGACAGAACTCTACCAATTAAGTCCTATTAAAACAGATTTTCATGACTCATATTTTGCCTTTGATTATCAGTTCTCAATCTGCCATTTATTCCCAAGTACAGAATGCTCAGCAGCTTTCTCTAGGAAAAAGAAAAGAAAGAAGGCACCCTTAAAGGCGTACTGCCACCATTTTTATATTACAGATAATGCTACTGACTCCCTTTTCAGTTATGTCATAGACATGCCCATATAATTATCCTTTTTTTATTCATTTATTTTCTTTACCTCTTGTCCATTTGCGGGTGAGTTGGAGCCAATCCCAGCTGACTTCGTGCAAGAGGTGGAGTACACTCCGGGCAGGTCACCAATCCATTGCAGGGTAAACAGACACTCGCATCTTTTCATAACCGAGCGTAGATAGTTCACTTAAGGCACGTCGTTGAGCTGTGGGAGGAAACCAGAAAACATACAACTCTACACAAAGGCCCAATCACAAGATTTAATTAATAAATAAATAAATAAATAAATAAATAAATCAGGCAGAATTCATCATTTACTATTACAATTACCAAATCATATTTTCTGTAGCTAAAAAGAAGTACAGTGTCTACAAAGGAAATAAAAACCTTGTGATGCATTTTGTCCATCATTGACAAAAGCAACAATGATTGAACATGAGCTGGAATAAGGAAGTAAGAGCAATTAATCATACCTGACTTGCATTACTTTATGCATTAATTTCAGTAAGAACAATCAAACATCACTCTGGAAACGGATTTTCTTCCGATTCTTAAGTCACTCCTTGAAATGAAATCTGAGACACAGCTGCAGTCAAGTTGTACGTGTCCATTGCCATTTCACATTGTCCCTTATAAAGCCAAGTACACAATAATCGTACCTTTGACCATCTTATTTCTTACACATGGTCTCCTAGCGAGGACACTGAAGAGGCAGAAAAAAAAAACAGAACACTTCAGCCCTGAATGTTTCACAGAGATTTATGGCTGCAGTAACTCTGAGGCTCCAGTCTTTTTGGATCCGGGCCTAACGCACTAGCGCTCAAGGAATACAGGGAGATCGGTTCCATGCTGGATCAAACACAATACCGAGACCTCCTACTACAATGCTTTTAGGCTTAAGAAGAAAAAAAAAAACCAACAGTACCAGATTGTATGTCTCAGTGATTAGATGCGTGCTAGCTTGCTAAGTAGGACGAGACATCTCTCATTTCTGAACATTTCAGTGACAGAAAGCAGTCAAGCTGCAAAAGACACAACCTTCTTACTGCAAGTCATTTTTAGAATAATTAGTATTCTGATTATTAACAAGTATTTTTTTTTTAATTAAGGGCAACTTGTAGTGCGAAGTGCTTGTGAAACTGCACTCTTGCACCTCTGTGTTTTTATTAGACTGCTGTTAAAACTCCTTAACCCCCTGAGAAACTGTAGCAAATCCGAGGTGGGATGCAGATACATGTACAGATATTAATGAAACTAAAGCAGGCCAAGACAAGGTTAGGCCAGTACACAACAACATCAACACTAATGATAACTCAAACACAACAATATAACCACAATGCTCAGCAACAAGGGAGACAAGTGGTAGCACTTATATCTAGCGTTGTAGCACTCGAGATCGGTCTCGAGACTGGTTTTTTGAAGGTCTTGGTCTCGTCTCAGACTCGGCCGCATTTGTACTCGGTCTTTTCATGGACTCATGGACAAAGAGAACTCGGAATTTTATTTCGAGACCAGATGAGACCATGGCTCAGAGAATATTATTATTAATGAGCTGTTTAATGTCGGATTTGATAACTTCTTACTTCAAGTGCAAACAATGATGTTACCCGAGCCGCCTCCTTCACACTAGTGTTGTGGTACTCGAGATCGGGCTCGAGACCGGTTTTTGAAGGTCTCGGTCTCGTCTCGGTCTCGGCCAGCCCTGGTCTCGGTCTTGCCTCGGTCTCGGCCCTGAGAGTTTTGGTCTTGTCTCGGTCTCGACCCCCTCTGGTCTTGGTTAGGTCTTGGTCTCGATTAAGGTGATCTTGGCTACAACACTAGTTATATCAGAGAACT
Source organism: Synodontis membranacea (assembly GCA_025674565.1). Classification (NCBI taxonomy): domain Eukaryota; kingdom Metazoa; phylum Chordata; class Actinopteri; order Siluriformes; family Mochokidae; genus Synodontis; species Synodontis membranacea. Next base: position 11,782,237 of record JAOVYU010000063.1, on the reverse strand, counting down.
GGTCAGGGAGAAGACAAAACAGACATTCAAAAATCTGAGTTTTTCCATTATGATTATCACGGACATTAACATTTTATTCGGAATGACGATCATCTTTGAAAAAAAACATTACCTGTAGAAGCACTCGAATTGAAAAAGTGCTGATACCCACCTTTTTTTTGTTGCCATTTTAGTTTGTGTTTCTGCCAACCGTAATTGATTTTAAAGCTCTTTCAGTAGAAGTTAACCAAGAGTTCATTCCCACTGATGCTATTACAGGCAGTCAGACTGCACAGACTAGTGCTTTGCTTTGTACCCAGAGTAAAAGTGGTCCAAAATGTCAAAGAAAGACGTAACGTAAAAGGTCAAATTCAGAATGTTGTTACAAAATAAGCTGAGGAGTGAAAAAATCACATTCAATGGACAAATTAACAGAAGTTGAAATTACTGCCAAATCCAGTGCCTACATAAAAGTCATCAGTCCAAAATATTTACCTGGTTTGTTCAGCTACTTCATGGATAGCCTTAGGTAGGATCTTGCTTCAGAATCTGCAGGATCAGCGACATTTCCTAAGCAAGTTAGTTGATTCAATTTCCCAAAATATAAACGAATTAATAATTTATACCACAGAGACCATAACAGGATAAAGCAATTACTAAAGACAAATGAATGCTGTAAAAGAGGTTTTTAACTCTGAGCAAGCAACCTGGCTCCACGTTAATGAATGTGGCCTTTCTTTGTTCCACTAACTTTGTGTGTGACCACTCGCACCCATCCGCATGAAAGTATTTGGGTTCCACAAGATCCTGGTCCTGATACATGCTTCTAGAGGCTACCTCCAGAAGCTGCCTCTAGTATAGAGCAATTCAGGTAATGTGCCACCTGTTTTTGTCTCTAAGTGATTGTAATAGCAGCTGGTTGGTAGCACATTATGTAAATTCTGTAGATTGAAATATAAGTAGCTATAATTACTCATGAAGTATTGACGGATTTTGAGTATCGACATTTTTTGCAGTTCACAGGCACTTACTTTATGGCTATTTTAAGCAGACAGTAAGACAACAGGCCTGTTTTGGCCTGCCCAATCTGACAGTCTACTGCATCATATCAGCCAAAAAAAGGAAACGCAGTATAGAATGAAAAACAAGATATATTTTTGGTCATGTCGAATCATTACAATATGTACACTCTAAAGTGAGTAAAAAAAACAATATAGGTAAAGTTCGCTGCTTAAACTGAAATTCTCTTTTGTATTCAGGGACCGTGTCACGTCATTGAGGTTGTCTGTATGAATTCGACTAGCTGTTTCACCGAGAGTAAAACTGAAAATCAGCATTGCTGCTCTTCCTTAATCAAATCATCAGCATGCAGAAGCAAGAGCCAGAGCTACCGTTTCAAATGTATAATCAGAGATGAAGGATGTGAAAATGCGTGATGGGAGAAAGAGAGAAAGAAAGTGCATACATACACACCAGACTGCTATAGATGGCAGCCCTTGAAACAATCAGTCGTGGCGATCTCCTTAACTACCAGTCTTCAGTTTTACCTCTTTTTAAAGGTCTGCATTTATATAGATTCTTTGCACATACTTTTTACATACATAAATCAGCCATACCTTTAAAACCACCTGCCTAATATGGTGTAGGTCTCCCTTGTGCCACCCAAACACCTCTGACCCTTAAAGGCATGGACTGTACAAGTCCTCTGAAGGGGTGCTGTGGTATCTGGCACAAAGATATTAGCAGCAGGTCCTTCAAGTTCTGTAAGTTGATCAGACTTGTTTGTCCAGCACAAACCACAGATGCATGATCGAATTCAGATGTGGTGAATTTGGAGGCCAAGTCAAGACTCATTGTTGTGTTCCTCAAACAATTCCTGGACAATTTCTTTGCAGTGTGGCAGGGTGCATTATCCTGCTGAAAGAGACCACTGACCTCAAATATACCGTTGCCATGAAGGGGTGTGCTCGGTCTGCATCAATGTTTTGGAAGGCATCAAAGTAACATTTAAGTATGCATATATATAT
>JAOVYU010000063.1:11755517-11767650 GCA_025674565.1 Synodontis membranacea | reverse complement strand
ATATATTCTTGCAGTACACTGTATGCTTGCCACACTCTAGCTGTAACTGTTTGCTGGGATCGTTTCCTTTTCAGTCTGCATAATAGTTTGCTACTTTACTTGCAGCAGATGAATTTAAATGGGCACGCAACCACACAGTATGCAGTATTTATTCAGCAGAGCTATGAGGCGTGACTTTCTGTGCTCCCAAACGCAGATGGGACAGTTTCATAAAGAATACAGACGACCTTGTGGGTTAAAATGAAAATCATAAACACAAGAAACGAATTGTCATTACCACCCAGTAACATTCAAGAAACTTTCACAGTTTTATATATATATTTATACACAGTAGGTGATGGAACGTATAACAAGGAACGTCCATATTTCTCATCCAGTCACTGACAGCAGCCTGATCCTGACACACTTCTTCCACTGTCGCTCACACCCTCCGGATCTGCCGGATTCAATCTGGCGCTCTACATCTGCTTCTGGAGTTTTCTGCACTTTTTTCATATTCTGCTACTCTGGATGGTCTCATTCCATCCGTCTTTGCAGAAACAATATACTCCCACCCGCACTTCAGGGGATGATCGTACATTTATGCTGTAGACTTGTTACCCAAGAGCTGCTACTGTAATCCTAAAACCTCTGTTCATTCCAGGACATCCCATGCCATAATACGCACATACTGGGCATGTTTTAAACACACTTACTCCACTAAATTTGTAGTAATGATTTATAATCCCACTATGTCGTACGCACGTACGGCTTTCCTTTTGATGTGGTGTGCATTCTGAGATACTTTTCTGCTCACCACAGTTACAGAGAGTGATTATTTGAGATACCATAACCTTCCTGTTAGCTCGTACCAGTCTGGCCATTGTCCTCTGAGCTCTCATTAACAAGGCATTTCTGCCTGCAGAACAGCCACTCACTGGATGTTTTTTTTTTCCTTTTCTTCACCATTCTGTGTAAACTCTAGAGACTGTGTGTGAAAATCCCAGGAGAGCAGCAACTTCTAAAATTCTCAGACCAGCCCCTCTGGCATCAACAAACATGTCACGGTCAAAGTTGCTGAGAACACTTTTTTTTTTTTTTTTTTTTTTTTTTTTTGCCCATTCTGAAGTTTGATGTGAATGTTACCTGAAGCTCTTGACCTGTACCTGAATGATATGAGGCATTGTGCAATTTGTCCAGATAAACCTATTACTTCTATTTTTGTGTGTGTCACAGCATGCTTTTTCAGTTACTGAGGAAAGGCTTTTTTTGCGATCGGAAAGTGTTTCATCATTCAGTGTTAAACAGGTTCGGCTCATGAATAACCAGCTAAGTACATGTCGAAAAAGGAATAAAGAGTACACATATCTTGCTATGAAAATTGAAATCTTAGCAGACCTAGACTATAACACAGCATTAACTAATTTAGATAAAAAAAATAAAATCAATGAAACTGAATCATATAGAACAGACATGATATTGATAAACAAGGATACAGTAGAGTTCTTATCATTATGAATATTTAATGAAATAGTAATAGTACAACAAAAAAAAAACGAGTAGACAACATAAAAACCCTTAGAATAACGAACATCACACATATGTTCAACTACACAAGAATGACTGTTTTCATTTAAATAAATAGTGTAAATGAATTTACATTATATTCCCATTTTGCAACCATTTAATGGTCAAATCAACTTCATGACCCTGATTTTTATTTCCAGGATCAACTTCTCTTCTCAATCCTTATCCTCAGCCCGTGTCTGGGTCTTTCACAGACTGGGTTTAATCATAAAGTGCTAGCTTATCCACCTACTACATGTAAGCAATAAACAGCAGGAAAATATATTCAACAACACAAGACTTACTGTATATACATTACAGGTGAAACAGCAACTTCTGCTTCATTTGGGACATACTTCTTTTTGTGTGTGTGTGTTAAAGCTACATTCCAATACATTTGACAACTCTGATGACTCAAGAGCAATACAATTTTGCTTAGGACTGGCTATGCGTATTTGGATGCCTTGACCTCTGTTCTTAAATAAATGTATAATAAACAAATTGGTTCTCAAAGAACAAGCGAAAACCCTGGAACTACAATGTGTGAGTGAAGTTTTCCAAGTGTAATGAATATAGAATGCAATGCAGACAGGCCCTGAATTACTAAAGGGTTGTGTGTAAAAAAAAAAACAAAAAAAAACACACACACACACACACACACACACAAAGTTTTACATCAGTAACAAAAAAAGTGATTGAAATTACAGTGTCCATGGTGGACATGTCCATTATCCATTTTGTGTTTGCCTGAATGGATTTTCAATTTGGGAGATCGTACCTGAAGGTGGAAATTACATGGCAGTGTCAGCGCATTTCAATTATTTTGCACATGCATTGGGATTTACCTAAAAGTGACTTCAGGGACAGCGTGCACAGATTAATATAACCAAAACTAATGCATTAGATTTCCAGATGCGAACATAACACTACAGTATTTTACTACGTCTTAATAACGAGAAAGTTTAGCACAATTATGCCTTAGGAAAATAATCAGAAGGTTTTTCAAAAGTACAATATTGCCATAGTAAAGCTGGATTGAGATGAGAGATTCACTGCATGTTCTAATGCCAAAGGCTTTTAAACAGAGTCTTTGAAAAGTTAACATATTTACACTCTTTCATTCATTTATTCACATTGTACTATAAAGACATCTCATGAGTCTTTGTTGTACTTTCAAACTCATGATAACTCACTCACTCGATCACTGACCTTACATGTGACGTAATTTACGGAACCTTTTTTTTGTGAATCACTTTCAACAAACCCACTTTCATGCAATTTATCTGCACTGCACAAACAAATTACCACATTATTCTGCGTCTTAGTAAATCAGGGCCTTACCGTGTGTACAATAAATTGTTATTCCACTTTAGATTTATCAGATGTGTTGACAGAGGTCATCGTAGAGTTTGGAGTCGCTATATAAAAAGACACTAAAAAGACACATTAAAAAAAATACATATTAAGAATTTATGAAACTGTTACTTGGATGCCGTTTGGGTATTGTTTTACTAATATAAAGTCAAAGCAACTATAAGAAATATGAAGGCTACCCAAATACCAGCTTTATCTGTTAATTAATACCTTGTAAGACCAAGTATACATTTAAGAGTTATGGTTGAATTATCTTTCTGAGGATTTATTTCATAGGTGTGAAATTAGTAACAGCTGAAGAACGATGCATAATGACTTGTTGAACAAAATGACGTATTTTAGCTATTACAAATAATTTAAAGACATTTTCTTCATATACAATAAAAATGCTAGGTGACTTGAAGTTAATGTGATGTCTTGAAGCTCTATGACTAATAGTGTAATTTGAGGTGTATTAATGTGGGATAATTTACAAGTAAAATTTCATACCATGTTAAAATACATGTAACGCTTCTCTGTCTTTTATATAATAGACTCTGAACATTAAAATAACACTATTTTGTTTCCATACACTTCCATATGTAGCTATCATTCAGCATATATTTCTGTCTCAGGCCTAATCTCGGAGTGAAGAAAGCGTCCCGTGCCCATAGCTGTGGTGTACAGTCTGTTACTTTGAGGGGGCATGCAGCCATAGTTCGGGAAAATGCCATGTACCTTGGGCTGCAAGGACACATAACCATCCACGTATTCAGTACGAGATGGTGCATACATGCTACGAGTCCTTGGCCTGCTCTGGACCGGATATGAAAATCTATGATCATGCTCCAGAGTCATTCTGGCATGTCTGGGTTGTCGATGGCTTTTCATGCTCTGTGACCTCGCTGATCTTTGCAAATCACGTCCCTTAACCCAAGTGTATTGAAAGTCCTCTTTAAGATGGCTGCCTTGGATCCTAATCAGCTTATCCTGGCTGTGAAGTCGGGCACTGCTGTGCTCAGAAGAATCGGTGTGTTTGAAATCAGGGCAGCTGTATTCTTTATGCAGAGTTAGCTTACGCGGTTGTGGCAAGGCCTCTAGCGTGTGCTGTGCATAGTTCTGCATAGAACGACTTTGCTTGAGCATCAGGGCAGGTTTGGTACTGTGCCCACTCCTCTGTTTCTCAATCTGTGTGGGAAGGGGTGCGTTAGGTTCAGAGAGTGGGTGTTCAGGCGAGTAATGGGACACCATGGTAACTCTGTATTTCCCATCAGCCCCTTCAGTAGAAATAAGCAGATCTTTGGCTGAATCAGATTTACTCCTGGCGTGCATTGTTTCTTGGCCCCTCTGGCTCTCTTTCTGAACATCTTGCAGTCTCTTCTTCTCTATATTTCCTTGTCTAATAGATGGACTGAAAAGTCGATCTGATAATCCAGCATCAAAACCCTCATACAGGCCAGCATTTCTTGTTCTTGGAAAATGGCTTGTGCCTTGTTTTATAAAACTAGCTTCTCTGCTATAGGGCATGTTGGTGAGGGGGTTGTGATAGTTCTCAGCTTTGCTCATTGCCCTACCAGGATAGGTAGGCCGTCTGAGAAGTGTGTAGGCGTGGCCGTATCCATGACTGCTTACTGGATACTGATCAAGGTTGTTGTATTGCGCTCCTGAATAGGGCTTGTACCTATATTGAACTTTACCATCCTCAAAATAAGGCCTCACTTGGTGGATATCCGAGAGAACTTGTCTGTGGTAAGTACTGTTCTGGTAAGATGGGTTTGGGAAGAAAAACGTGTCCTCTGGTGGTGCATGCATGGAGCGCACCCTACGAATGGTGGGATATACAGAAGCACCATCCATTGGTGGGTATCTTGGGCCAACGTGTCTGTAAAGGAAGCTTGGAGGGTGTTTGTATTTAATGGACTGATGGAGGGACCTTGGTGCAAGGGTGTTGTAATATTCCTTGGAGAAGATCTTAGATTGGTACTGCATGTAATCAGGCTGAAAAGAACTAGTGTGTTCAAATGGACCTGACCAGTAAGTCTGACCTGCTGGCCTCAGCATCTCATCTTTGGGGCTGCACTGGTAAGTGGAAGTCAGAGGAGAATCTGGAGATTGTGGAAGAACATCATGCACTGAGGCTGGCATAGAAGCTTCAGCTAATATCACACGGAAGTTGGAAGCATTAGCAGCTTGCTTGTTGAGTAGAGAAGCCCTGGCTGACTGACTGTTAGTGGTATGGAGTGATGTCTCCATCTGTGAGGGAGAGGGCGTTGGGTTCTTGCATGACTCCATCTCAGAGCTTTGCTCTGGGCCATCTGTACCAACTCCAACATGGCGGACATTTTCTCTCAGGGGCACATGGCTTTCAGCATCCTGCTCAGTATCCACATTTTTAACAGCAGGTAAGTCCTGGGGGGCAAAATTTGTTTCATGACTTTCAGCAGAAACATCACCTCCATCAGAGAAGCTAAGTCCGCTCTCGCTGCCATGACATGCACAGGTGCTCTGCAAGCTGCCGGCATCCGTGTAACTTCCTGTAGAGATGACGCTTGAAGGTTTTCCAAAAGTTTTGCAGGTGCCACAGTAATGTTCTCTACTGGTGGATGATGACTGGGCTTGTAGAGAAGGTTTTGGAGGCCATTGCAGTATGGACAATGGGTCCTGGAGATGACTCGGAGAAACAGGAGTAGGTGGTTCTGAACTCCCTCGTTTCCTTATACAGGTGGCCTGTTGCGCTGATTCGGCCAAGGCCAGAGCCAGCATACGGGCAGCACTCTTTACAGCAGGCTGGGAGGTTATGAGAGACACTGATCTTACCAGTCCTGGGGTGCAGTCAAAGGTCACAGCACCTATGTTTCGGGAAAAACAAAGCAAAAGGCAATAATACACTTTATACAAACAGCAAACTGCAGATAAAAGATGCAGAAAAGACTTGTATGCCATCACTAACTATGACTGGTTGTCAAACATGCATTCACTATTCACCAATCCTTGGACTAACCTGATTCTGTTTGCTTCACTGGTCTTGTTTCCTCACTGTGAGTTTCATCATGGCTTTCAGCCTCTGACTGGAGTAAAGAGGAAGGCTTTGTTTGACAGTTTTTTCCCCATGTTAACTCAGTAGGTTTGACCAGGGGTGATATCGCTTCAGTGGGGGTAGTTTTAATCTCTAAAGCAACCTCAGGTTTTTGTGTAAAACCCACAGGAGCAGTCTGAGAGGACTTCAGTTCTTCTTTAACTATAATAGGCGTTGCAAAGTTCGCTGACATTGTATGCTTATGATTTGTGTCCTCTGGAACTGTTGGGATTGCATCAGATGGTCCTGTAGGGGTGACTTTTTTCAAGGTTTCTGATTCACTTGAACTGCCTCTAGTCTTCCGTCTGCTGCTGCTTTTTCTTTCTTCAGACACGGAAGCTTCAATTGGTGTTGTACTGCACTGAAATGAGATTGGGTCAAAGTCTAGAGAAGCCCTGGCAATATCTGCGTCAACAGGGTGTGGGGTCGATATGAGTGCAGGAACACAAGTAGTGGACATAGCGGTGTCTTTCCTGTCTTTATGGCTTAACTGGGAGTCTCTGTGGATTCGGTTGTTTAGCAGCTCTTCACTGAAGGAAGTGGACAAGGCAACACTTGTAGAGCGGTTCCTGCGTGCCTGATACATTGCTGATCCACCTAAAGTAGGCAACGTGCATTTACTTGATATAGAACAGACATTGCAGACACATGTCAGACACATTACAGATGTAAATACAGAAAAAGTGAATTAAACAAAATAGTACTTCACCCTCAAGATTATTTGACGACAAAGATTCCTCACTTTTAGATGATCGTAATGTTCCAGTATCTCCTCTACCACCTGGAAAAACAGACCAAGGCTCTGACAGACCATTCCAGACCTGCTCAGTGCATTACACTTACTATGAACCTAAAGATTCCAAAATAGTACATCTACCCACTTCTCGCTGGTCTTGTAGTCAGATTATGCCCTCTGTGAGTTTCAAATTCAGTGCAGGTTTACTAGAACAATGTTAACATTTACACTAAAGAGTGCTATTCCCACCCAAAAGGGTTAATTAAAGTTAGCTGTCTTAATTAAAGTGAGCTGTTACTTTTAGCTCAGACAACTTCATCAACTCATGAGATATGACAGACAAATATTCTGCTGCATAATCTTATTTTACTCAAATTCTCTCTGGCTCACACCTCACTTAACAGTATCCTCCCATAGTCAGCATGTCTGGTAGTGAAATGCCAATTTAACTGTATTCTCTGAACACCTTACTTAGGTTAAAGCAAAGAGTCTATTTATCTAATCAAATTAGTTTGCCAAAGTATAATACCAAAAGTATTGAAATGGGCATCAAATAGTGAATTGGGTATAGGAAGAGCTCTACCTGGGAGTGCCTGTGAGGTCTTCATGTTATTGGGCTCACTGGGATGACGAAGCAGCTTGCGCTTAGATGTGGTAGAGGATTTTGCCATATTGAAGAATGAGCGCCAGCTTGCCACAGGAGATTTCTTTACCTTTGTCTGGGCCTTCTTTCTACGAGAACAAAGAATATTATTTATTGTACACCAAATACCCATAATTATACCTCTTGAACAGTAAGTAATCTTGAAACTTACAAAAATAACAATTTTTTTTTTGTGGTTACTGAATCCAATACTGGTGTTTAGAGAGCAATGTGGCAAATCTCATATTTGAGAAATGAGAGTAACCTTAAAATGAAAGCAGTGTATTCAGAGTTATGAATCAATCATGAATACATTTCACACGACAGATGTCGACCCAATGTGTCAAAATCTGACATGAAGGGCTCGAGTTTGTCCACTCCAATCTTGTTAAACCAGACTTTGCTTTGTGCCACACTGGAACATGTTTGTACTACCAAACAATTTCCCTTCATAGGTTCCAATGAAGGGAAATCGTAATGGTACAGCATACAAAGACATCCAATACAATTGCGAGTTTCCACCTTTGTGTCGACAATTTGGGGAAGGCTCACATAGCCATGTCAGGTGTCCACAAACTTATGGCCACATAGAGTAACTGTAATGCATGGCTGACAAAACATATACGACATGTGCAAAAGAAAATGAAACAAGAAAAACAAACTGAGAAATAAAAATGTGCAACCAGAACCAGAAATATGTATATGCACAGTTATATTATAGCGAGACAAAGGTGACATATGTAGAAAATAGACCAAACTAATAAAAAAAACTATGAACTAACAGACATGGGGAAAAAAAAACCAAAAGAATGTGGGAAACTGAGAACAAGCAGGATTTTAAATATTTTTTCCAATATTTTAAACTTGCATATTAATACACATACATATTAACTCAGCTCTAAAAATGTGCGAACTACTATATTTCATGGCGGAAGTGAAAGCACACAAAGGACCATTGTTAAAGGAGCATGACAGGGCATCACTCCTGAAATAAACACAAACCTTTCTGTCCTACCAGCCAAAACAATTAAATTATAACAATTATGTCATTATTACTAAGGCATTACATTATACATATTTGAACATAATAATGAACAGAATACACATTTCTGCAGTAATGCAATACACCTAAATGGATGCACCTTTCCATGGGAAATTCGATGACGGTGTGGAATTTTCCCTGCAGGGCGGCAGGACCCTCTCCCACCTCGATGTACTTGCTTTCAGGGGAGACAGGAGAGGAGAGCTGGGCCTGAGTGCGGGCTTGTGCCTCTTCTAGTGACAGCAGCTTAGTAGATGGGGAGCACACGAGTAGAGACTTGGGCCGGGACAAAGTGGAGTGTCCTAGGAATGCACGTTGCAGAAAAACCTTGATAAGCAATGTCTGGAAATCGAGCATTCAGCGGTGCAGTAAAAGTAAGCTTTTTTTTTTTTTTCTCCATTCATTACCTGAGCTTACACGGATCAGAGTGCTGAGTTTGGGGCTGAAGAGGACATCAACGTGATTGAGGATGAACTCCACTACCACTGACTGAATGCGCACCTCCATGAAAGCAGATGTGCCACTGAAGCAGGCTGACTCGATTTGTTTTGACCTACAGTGACCAAGAACAAGGTTTCAGTCATGTTCATGAGCATTCATCAACCGATAACAGGAACTTGTGTTGCAGATGTTCCACACCGCTAACATAACTCTGATTCACACAGGGCTGTATCATGCTAATGAATACTTACAAAGTAATTAATGCTTATGTTGATTGCTTTTTTTTGAGCAATTGAGCAAAGTTATATCCCATGTTGACCAATATAAGCCAGCACATAAGTGAATCTGTTTGGGGTATTTCATGTGCGTTAGAAGTAGACTGCAGATTCCAATAGTTTTTCCTTAGCTAATTTGTTGCTATACATATAGTTTACCTTTTAAGTTGTTAAAGTCCAACGTTTGTTCATTTTAACTAGTGAAGTAAATACTGTTAAGAGTATCTTAATCGAAAGCTTTACATAAACAGCTTAAGGGCAGTGGTAGCTCAGAGGTTAAGAAGTTCAAATCCCAGCCCAGTCAAACTGCCACTGTTGGGCCCTTTAGCAAGGCCTCAACTGCTCAGTTGCACAAATGACACATATGTAAGTCGCTCTGGATAAGGGCATCTGCCAAATGATATAAATGTAAGCTTAAAAGCAAACCACCTGAGGAGATTGGGAGCCCAGACAATTGCCAAGTTCTTGCAGTGCATGTTGGTGACGCAACTAAAGGTTGCCATATGAGCCAAGTGCCTCATAAGGAACTCAAGAGTTCTGAAAAAAAAAAACATAAAAAAGGCCCTTTTAAAATCGAACCATCTAGAGGTTGATGAGATCAATTTTTCACATACATGTAACCTACAGTAGTCCTTATACAGAGTAGACTGCAGTACTTCTTCTTGTCACCAGAGGATGCTGTGCACCAAACAAACCTGTAGTGTGGAGGAGGCAACTGCTGAATGACGTCATGGATTTTGACCAGCCTTTCATCGTCTGTAGCTCCTGATACCGCTTCCTATGAAAATACATACACACATGCACAAAAATAAGAACCTTCACAATGCACTATTATTATAATAATAATAATTATTATTAAAATGTGCATATCATTATGCTTACTGAGAATTTGTCATAGAGCTGGTAGGTGAGCAGGGGGTTCGGAAGCTCACGGAAGTACAGCTTGCACAGGGATCCTACAGAATGGATGTCCTGGATATACGTGTCCTTAGTGAGGTCTGGAATGTGCTCTGAGTCAAACTCATGCCTACGAAAACAGGAATCAGCTTTTCTAAATTTATACTCATTTAATCCATATGCCAACATATTGGCACCACTGACTGAGCCATCAGTACTGGTTAAACAAATTGCTACTCTTTTTAAGTGTCCCTACTTTCACAATGCAACTCATCAGTTAATTAAAAAGTCTTATTCCACAGCATGCCTGAATACTCCAATCTGATTGGTCAGAAGCAGCACATTATTTCCAAATTACAGCACAGGAAGTTCCTGTGGCAACATGAAGGACATGTTAATATTAGGTTAATGCAGCAAAAATGACCTCTTAGTGAGTGGAAACATTTTGAATATAGTCAAATTTGGCTATTTTCTTTTATAAGATTACAATAAATCAAATAAGCCTACTTCTAGCCATTTTTTGTATTAATTGCAAGCTTGAAATAGTCTTGCTATATTGGTAGAGAGTTTTGCTTATCTTTAGCATTTAAGTACAAGAAGAAGCCTTTGTTGTCACATATACACAACTGCACAGTGAAATTCTTTATTTCTGCATATAAACTTGCTAGGAAGTTGGGGTCAGTGTGCAGAGTCAGCAATGATACAGCACCCCTGGAGCAGAGAGGGTTAAGGGCCTAACAGTAGCAGCTTGTCAGTGCTGGGGCTCGAACCCCTGACCTTCTGAACAGGACCACAGAGCCTTGACTTCTTGAGCTACCACTGCATGTAAAAGAATGTGTCAGAAGTGGGATTCGAACCCACGCCTCCATTTGGAGACCAGAACGCCCGAATACACGGAAGGCAGGAACCCTTGAGCCTGGCGCCTTAGACCACTCGGCCATCCTGACATATACTTATGGCTGGCTTATACAATCTTACAGTATATTTGGTTTACTGTAATCATATACATAGAAAACACTACCTAAATGTGACCATATTTAAGATATTTAAACTGTTTTAAGATAATCACTCTGCACCTCATGCTGCATCACAGCCCTGCGGTGTGTGTTGTTTTCGTGTAACAGCTGGATTGTGTTATCTTTTACTTTGTTGTGAATGCCCAGATGGCTCAGGAATAGGGGAGGAAGATCACTGATTTAGGTGTCCATGCCTGACACATTGAAAAGCATGCATTTACCGTAGTTTTTGAATGTTAGAGGAGATCCCAGACAAGCGGTAAATGCCGTCTACAACCCCGTGCTTTTCAATAAACTCAGTGCAGCTCTTGATGACTTGAGGGACTAGAGGAATACAGAAAGGAGAAGAAATTGAAAATCACACTATTAATAGCAACTAGCCTTTATTTCAGAATTTGAGTGTTTTTCATCTTTCTGCTCACCATCATGACCTGAATTGAGGAGGTGCTCTCCAAGGTCACACCCAAACACCCTCTCCCTCAGGATGCCTCTCTGCTTCAGCTTCTGTTTAGTAGGCCTCGACTTCATGAACGTACGCAGGAACGTGATCAGCTTCCCATGCTTATTAGAAACTATAAGACATTAAGACACATACAGTAAGCAGGACTATCTGAAGCTACCTGTATATTATATCATATGAAAACATTTAACAGCTTCTACATATAAAGAAGGATAATTAAAGCCGCTGTATATAGTGCTTTAGTAGTAAATAAAATGAAAGTGAAAAAAGTCAGTATGGAAAACCCCATTCTTTTTAATTCATAGTCAGAGCTGCTGTTGGATTTTTACATCATCACACAGAAGGGCGGAAATTACTTGCTTAACTTACTTATCTTGCTCATTTATTTAACTTAATTAATGAACAAATCCATTCATATATTATCAATACAGCTCGTCAGGAAAGATGGAGCCAATGCCAGCTGACTGTGGGCGAGAGGCGGGGTACACCCTGAGTAGGAATCGACCGATATTGATTTTTCAGGGCCGATACCAATACCGATTATTGCTAGTTAATGATTACAGATAGCCGACATTTGGAACCGATATATAGGCTATATTTACAGTAAAAATGAAAATCTCTGAAAACTCCAATACAAAATATTGCCTTT
>JAOVYU010000063.1:11735330-11746740 GCA_025674565.1 Synodontis membranacea | reverse complement strand
CCAAACCTGTTCCGGAATGACAATGTCCCTGTGCACAAAGCGCGCTCCATGAAGGCATGGGTTGCTAATGTTGGTACTGAATAACTTCAGTGTACTTTCTGACTACAGTGTCTTACCTCACTAATGTTCTTGTGGCTGAATGAACACAAATCCTCAAAGCCACGCTCCAAAATCTAGTGGAAAGCCTTCCCAGATTATAAGAGCAAAGGGAGACTAAATCTATAATGGGATGTTTAACAAGTACATACTGTAAGTGTGACCAACATTATTATTCAAATGAACCACTCTAGCTCCTTCCGTACGCCTTTTGAAAGAAGACAATGAAAGTCAGATAAATCTAGCTTCAATTTACTTGACATTTCTATTGTATCTATTGCACTACAGTTTAACCTTCAATGGAGCATTGTCCTCATGAAATCTCGCATTGTTTTCTGCTAATCCAAGGTCTTCCAAGGATTTATAGAAATCAGGGAGTCCGGGAAACACGCGTTATAGATCAAATAACCTCTCGTGATTTTGAAGCCATTAATGTTCGCTCCAGTTACTGTACATCGCATGGCTTATTTGAAGTTATTTGTGCTGAAGCTGCCAGTCTACTTGGCAAAAGTATCAGAAAGCCTTACAATTATAAATTGAAAAGAGGAGCCATTTACTGTATCTACAGTACATTCTCCATTTACCTTTGATGCAAATCCCACCTTTGCTTAGGCCCCTGAGCAAGGCTCTTTACCCTTCATCTGCTAAGGTGTATCCTGTCTCAATTATAAGCCACTTCAGATAAACGTGTCGGCCAACGGAGTAAAATGTAAACGGAACCATAGGCTTAAATTATAACAAGTCAGACTGAACACAGTCTGTGAGAGAGTTGGCTCTCACGCTGAGCTGAAATTCAGTTCCTGAAAAGGCAGTAGAAATCAAAAGAGTGAGTCATGCTTCTTTCTGAAATAAATAAGAAATGAGAGAATTGTATTTCTAAACAGCAGTCACCCTATGATGTGTGCCGTTTCCGTTGCACAGTGACCTTCATCTCCATCCTGCCTGCACATCCTGTACGATCTCAGTAATCAGAAATCACACTTATCTACAGTATGAATGGTGACAACAAGAAGGCAAGAAAGCAAAATCCTATACCTGAAATACATTATTCAGAGAATAGTCTGTGGACACCCAGCCTTTAAACCACATATACAGTTCTCGCCCAAACTGTTGGCACAATGTTGTAACACACAATTGTATAAGATGCGTCTGTATGTTGCAGAGTTACAATTTCACACACATATGGGTGTGATGGTCAGGTGTCCACAAACATTTGGCCATACAGTGTATTGAAACTGAGGAAGTTTTTTACCTAATAAAGGAACCCTTAAGAAGTAAAAGCCTGAATGTTCCTGCCTGGTAAGTGAAACTGGCCACAAATCATTCCATTTCCTGATACCGACTCAAACCAAGGTTTGTATTCCAATCAATACGCTGAATATCGAAATCCAGCTAAACGTGGTCCATTTAGATTTCATGCAACTGAATAATGAGATTTTTTTCATAGCAGAAAGAAGTTCGTTACACACCAAACGGGAGTGAAATCCTCCTGCTTGTACACATAACCTCAATGCATATCATTCCGGCAAAGATGACATACGTTACTTCTCTTGCGCAGGAAACAACGCCTTTTGTATGGAGAACATATTTGTTTAACCTGCAGCTATTCCTTCTTTCTCTACTCCTTAAGTGTAGTCTTTTTCTAAATCAGGCCTAAAGAAGAGAAAATTACCAAGTACACTACATGCGGTTGTTTTGCTTTTTTGATCTAAGCTTGCAGTTCTTTTTATAACGTCCCTTTTTTTTTCACCATAATAACAAAGCTCAACTTTCCCACTGTTGCCATAACAAACTAATGGGATTTCGTCTTTTTGAAGTCTTCAGATCACACGCACACACACACAAAAGCACACAGTCATACCTGGCAACAGATCTGGACAAGATACACCAGTTCCCTGGAGTTGAGGCCGCTGCGCGTCAGATCGTTCTCATCACAGGTCAGAGTTAGCTGGAGACAGACAGACAGACAGAGAGGAATGATTAACACTGACACTGGACAACCTACGAGGTGGAGCTAAGCACAGGAAGAGCCATGTCAGCAAAGTTCACTGTACGGACAAGTAAGGATGAATTTTATGGCTATGAATAAATAAAGAGCATCCACAAACACTGATCTAGGTGCAAACAGCCAAACAAACAAACATACAGCGTCACTGGGTCAAAAGTTTGAACACACCTACTCATTCATACATTTTTCTTTATTTTGACTCTTTCTACATTGTAGAACAATACTGACGACATCCCAACTATGAAAATAACATACAGTATGGAACATACTATCATGTTCTGCGGTAAACAAAAAAGGGTTCAGAAATATTTTCGATTCTTCAAAGTGGCCAGTGTTTACCTTGATGAAGCTTTGCACACTATTGGCATTATCTTAACCACTTTCATGAGGCATTCACCTGGAATGCTTTTCACTTAACAGGTGTGTCCTTTCAAAAGTTCATTAGTGGAATTTCTTGCCTTCTTAATGCGTTTGAGGTCATCAGTCGTGTTGTGTCAAGGTAGTGTCGGTATACAGTAAATAGCCCTGTTCCACAACTGTACCAATCCATATTGTGTCAAGAATCGCTCGATTAAGTAACGAAAAACAACCATCACTACTTTAAGATATGAAGTAATAAAAATTACTTAATAAAAAAAACAAACATTGAATTAGAAGGTGTGTCGGAACGTTTGACTGGTACTGTACATCCTCCATATATATATAGAAAATAAACACTGATAGATGAATAATTAGAAATAAATAAACCTTTTTCTTTACCATACTTAAAAAAACAAAAAAAAACAGAAGTCAAAAGTTTAGGAATTATTATATATACATCCATCCATATATTATCTATACCACATATAGATCAGGGTAGCAGGGAAGCTGGAGCCAATCCCAGCTGAATGTGGGTAAGAGGGCCTGGAAAGGTCGCCACTCTATAACAGTTCTAACACGGAGACGAACAACCATTCACACTCACATTCACACCTATTTAGAGCAATTTAGAGCAGCCAGTTGACTTAATCTGCATGTCTTTGGACTGTGAGAGTAGATTGGAGCACAGGGAGGGAACCAATGTGGGCACGGGGAGAACATGCAAACTCCACACAGAAAGGTCTCAGTTGGCTGTCAGGTTCAAACCCAGAAGCTTCTTGCTGAGAGGTGACAGTGCTATCCACTGCACCACCATGCTGCCTCTATTAAATATATAAAAAGTGAGTATATATATATATATTTTGTTTTATGAGCACCTGCAGCATTACATTTTTTTTTTACTTGTCTTGTTCTCTTCATCTAAATGAAAACCACACAGGGCTGTAAGTAATGCACTATATCACATCTCAGGAATATTATTCAAAACGAATTGGATCGGTCCAGAAAAGAACTCCAAAGCAATCTAAAGAGAGTAGAGAACTTTAATAAACTATCACAAAATAGCACTGAAACATTACAGCATGGCTTATTTATAGAAAAACGAATGCAAGCGTGCAGGAGACTAAATGACCTAGTTGAGCAGTGCATTGAATTTCAAATGATAAGGATAAACAGAACCACTTGACTAGAACATGACATGTATTAATGTACTCTGTGTCTCGCATATGTGGTCCTAGGAAAGGGCTAAGGAACATACCAATTAAATGAATACCGATATAAACTGTCAAAGCGATAAACGTGACTTCTGTAATCAGGTACGCTCTTCTTTTCAGCAGGCTGTTAGGAAAAGCACCATCTTAAGCCAAACACAATCAAACACAACATCTCTGCATATTACCTCACTGCTAATCGCACCAGCATGCACTTCTGTTCCTGAATAAACATCCACCAGAAAGGAGGAAATGGTCATTCCTCACCACACCGTAACCTTCCCTGCTTCGTCAGGCACCACGCTGATGCAACACACACACAGGCAACCTGTCCCGCTACATATGGACTCCTCCATCCATCAGTCGAGGTTCAGCAAACACAGCCCCTCCTCTCCTTTGAAAATCCAGATTCGGGGGGAGTCTAAAAAGCACCACGCATTTTCACCAAGAGCTTTCTGCTACCGCAGCAGAAAGGATGCGCACGCTGCCGTGTCCAGTTACGGCTGAAAAAGAGGACAAATCCAGTCCTCACTCCTGCACTGGATAGAAGCCCTGCCCCTGAGGTGATGTGGGAATGAAGAAGGCTCAGATGGAACAGCGCGCACAGAGTACAGCAGCACTGAGAGCTACATGAGAGCTCGTATCTCACTAAACGTCTCTGACCTCATACAAAGAGAGGAGCACAGACAGGCAGTGATGTCTGGTAATCATATTAGAGGATAAAGGGGGAGATAAAACCTAATATCAATCAGCAGCTCAACAAAAAAGCTATTACGGCTGAGTAATACATTATACCATGAGGTCTCATCGATGACATAATAAGAATGATGTGGGGGCAAACCATTACACACTTTACTAACCTCCAAATACCAAATATGGTAGTCCTTTCTTTCAACCCAAACACACTAAAGTTACAGCTCTGTCTTTGTGTAATGTGTAATTTGAGAATGTGTATTTAGTCAATTTTCTTTTAGTTTTTTCCTCCAGAGGCCTTTTGAGCAAATAACAAAGGAGGATACCGTAAATCATCCATCTTGTCTCCGCTCATTAAGCCCACGACCATATTTCACGTCACCGCTGAACAGTTTATGGATCTGAAAAAATGAACCTACAGTCCAAGCTAGAAAGAAATCAGCCCCAGCTTCACTTCTTTCATAACAACATACGTTATTTTTCTTATGGTGCTGACATTTTAAAAAAATCAACCTTAAAACATTGTGTTGAAAACCAGCAGAAACACCTCGGTGAATATCATACACAAAGCAAAGGCTAGTCTCGAAAGCTCACACAGATGACACTCCACCTACTTATTACATATGTTTAAATGTCTTCAAAATATAAAAAAAATAAAGATGGTGCAACTGCTTTGTATTGCGGCCTAGAAAATTCACCAAATGCACGCACTGCAGCAAATATCGCTCATGTCATACAATCGGTGGATTAAAATTCCTCCTGTGTAGTACAATGCAGCATGAGCCTTTTGCTGTTGTGGAAACTCCTAACGCGCGGAGGAATTCTTCATGCTACGCAAGATTTAAACAGGCCATTCATTTTTTTCCTCTCCATTGTCTTCTTTATTGCCATGGAATCTGATCTTCTCACCATTTCAGTCTCTTTTCAGATCAGTGTCTTCTCAAGAGGAGTAAAGCTCAATGAAAGACTTGCAGTAGGCTTACGTGATTCATCCTGGCAAGATATCGTCTTGTCCATAAGATTAACAATTGATCTAGCTGTTGTAGAATCTTTAACTTTGGGAACATGAAACCCTTTCCCTCTCTTTCATCAAGAAAGGAACCACAGAAAAAGAACATGCAGTGCCAGTTGTGATTTTTAGTATACTAATCCAGTGCAAAATGCTTCATGTTTAATCATTTTTCTATGATATCAGACAAGTACCGGAGTCAAGATCACACGCTGACAGCACAGACATATTAGGAAAATCGGATTCCACTCCACTCTCTGAGCCACAGAAAAGCTTTGGCATCAGCTGCTCATTGATATAACAGTGCTGAGTGAGGGTCTGAGGATTATGGCTTGAAGATTTATGTCCGAGTCAATGAGAGTTAATCTCACCCTCGAGCATTAACTGGAACTGAGAAATAAGACATCTTAAATCAGCGGGAAATCCGAGCTCCACCCCACATTGCTGCTTATTGACCACTTCCTCTATCCAAGGGGAGAAAGAGATGGTGTTGTCTGCTCTGTAAACCTGATCTCATGGACTTGAGACAGCCTCACTGCCTCTGAGAATGCACCAAAGATCTCTCTGATTAGAGGTTAACTTACGCTGTAGTGTGGGCTGGTTAGTCCAGCATGTCGTTTCGTTCGTTCTTTAATATTAACACAACTTGTATTCATTAGCTATGGTCGGGGAAAAGACTTTCGGCTTCATTTATCAAGCTAGATAAGAAGCGATTCTTCCTTCATATTCTACTCATTCTCCCGTGTTCATGGAAATTTCCTCATACTGTAGGAAGACTAACTAACATAAACCTCAACTGATTGACTTTAAATTAGATACTGTACTTTGGATGGATTACTGGATTTTCATATATGCAATATACTGTCAAGTTTAACGGTCCACTATGTAGGATTTTGAGGGTATCTTTCAGCAAAAATAGAGTGCTCTTCCAAAATATTATGCACATTTCATTAGTGTATAAAAACCTGTAACTACGAATCATTGTGTTTCCGTAAGCTTAGAATGAGCCCTTTATATCTTCATAGAGAGCAGGTCCACCTCTACGGATTTTGTGCCACTACAGTAACCCAGATTGAAATGGAAATGGAAGAAGAAATAAGAGGAACCAGTGTTTACTGGTGCTGGTTAACCCAAATGGAGGATCAAACTTATTATTTATCACAAGAAAAAGCAAGGGAGGGTGAATGTAATGACTTAGAATCCTACATAGTGGACCTTTAAATTGCAAATTTTCATTGTTTACAGCATGTTTTTTTTTAACTGTGGCCCCCTGGTGGTCCACACAGGCATTGCAGGTTTTCCCTTCCAAGGTCCTTTCAGGATTAAAAGTGCCCATGCGTTTTGTCCTTGGTAGACTGTGCTTTGCTAAAGTCAGAATGTGTCCTTAACGTGCGTATGCATATGCATAACGTACAAGTTCTTGTCTAAACCCTCTTCCTCACACCCCATAAAAGTGGTCGTTGCTTCTTATCAGAGTAGTGATCTCTGGGTCACAAACGGTTTCTGCGGTAACAATAAGCAGAGGTCCTTATGCAGAGTGACTGGATCCAGGGGGTGCTTTGGAGTTTCTAGCAAAAAACAACATCCACATGATAGTTCCTTAGCTCAGGGACTAAGATGACCATGGACAAAATTTGGTAAAATATTACTGCCATTAATTAAAGAATATAAAATAAATTAGTGAGCCAATACAAACCTATAAATTAAGCCAAAAAACAAAACAAAACAGTTATTCAAATTATAACAAAAGAAACACCATGGTATAAATCTAGAACAGGCTTGTCAGTGTGCATGTAGCTGTAATACGTACTTACATACTGTAAGAGTATTTTGGTTTTGGAACATTTATATTTAATAAATCAGATCATTCTGCCCTCACATTTAAAGATACTTTCAAACTATTTTAAAATATAAGTTCCAAAGTTCTAATATAAGGTTTAAAACCACATCGGTTTCCACTCCTGTCTGCCAAGAAAAGGAGCCTGAGGCAACGGTGGGCACGGACTCACTGTAAACATACAGCTGAAGAAAGCTGATGTGGTCTGACTGGATGTTTTTTGTTTTCCTCACCATCCTGTGTAAACTCTAGAGACTTTCTGTCTGGAACCAACAATCATGCTACAGTCAAAATCACTGGGCAGTGCACATTCTGAGATCTAATATAAACATTAAGGGAAGCCCTTGATCTGCGTTGCGCTGTTGCCACGATGGCCTGGTTGGATAACTAAATGAGTGTGCCAGGTGTACAGATGTTCCTAACAAAGTGCACAATCACCAACCGATACATCATCATGAACTGATCAGGTGACTTAATATTATTAAGTAAATGTGGCAAAACCGCAAAGTTCCTCATAACACGCTTCCTTGTTTGCCCTGTTTCATGTGTCTGCGGCGTCTGTATTCAAATCCTGCACGATGTTTGAACTGTTTCGTTTTTACATTTTCTGTCATTTTGACAGATTTACACATTGTGTACATGTCCTCTTTGGTAATCCTACGTTTCCGTTCAGTTCTGTCAGGGCGGACGTGCTTAGGCTCTGTGTTTTGAACACGTGTACAGGTGAAATGTGTAGCATTTAAAAAAATATAATACAAAATATTGTTGAAGGGCTTTTTCATTTACTGGATCAACTTAATATAGTGTTGCTATTAAGAGCATGTGCGTGATGGTGCAGACTGTACACAGCAGAACAGTGTGTTCCTGTCTCTCTGGCACTGCAGTATTTCACTTAGAACCCTCAAACAGTAGGCGCAGTTTACTGCAGTACAGCAGACATGTGGTGTGTGTGTGTGTGTGTGTGTGTGTGTGTGTGTGCAGATCACATGACCAGAAGAGGGTAGTGCAGAAATAGGCTCTCTCCTGCCTGTGATTCTATACTACAGTGCACCGTATATACAATACAGACGCCAACTCTCTCAATCGACACGCTTTAGACCCTGCAGAGAACACGCTACTACTGCTCTCTACTGGAGCCTAGAAGGAACTGCAAAACGTGTATCTGAGTGTACTGTGCAAGAAATGCTCAACCATGGATGCATCTTTGTAAATACGCCTGCGCTCCTTCTCTCCTCCAGCTTGAACCCCCTTCTGACGATGCCCTGTGGAGGTGAAAGTAAAGTTTGAAAGACTACAATCCTTTCCGAGTGGATATTTTTGGGCTTGCTGTCTGGTTCATTTTTTTTTCATTAGCTGCCTCATTAGTTAATGCAGAAGGAAGCCGGATGATAGGGAAAACACTGCTGGGAAGCCGATAGATCATCCATTGATTGCATAATACATGCTGAGTAGAGCATTAGATGAAAAACTCATGAAAGTGCAGAGGCTAAGAGATGCACTGTTATGAAGCTCTTTGTCGTGTAACCACAGAGCATGACATAACATATTACTAATAAACAAGGTTTTGAATGTCTCTGTAGTTAACAGAGAGGGAACACATTAAGAGCGGATTCTACTCCCAAGCCAAATGTGTTAGGTACAGGAAAAAGGCTTGCGAATTCTTAGACGCCTAATTAAAATAATATGATGTGAAATAAGATGCTTGGCTGACTCCACCCTAATCAAGTTGCAGCCAAGAGTGTAATTAAACTCCATTCATCAACCCATTAGCTATTCCTTGCGTATTCACTGTTTTCCCACAGTTGTGTGTCCTGTAAAACAACAATGACAAAAAAAATAAGATAAAAAATAAATAAAGCCAAATAATCTCCCTCACCTGCACAGAGCCGAAGTCGACATTCTCGTAGTGGAAGTGGGCGCACTCTGCCAGGCGGGGGAAATGGCCTTTGCTGAGAGGCAGCCTGCAAAGCCAGGAAAGCTCATCAGTATGCATCTGGTGCTCTAACCAACAGAGTGATAGAAGAACAGGAAAAGAGAGAGAGAGAGGTAGAAAGAGAGAGCTCAGCTGAGAGGGGAGGGGCACTTACTTTTTCACGTTCTTGACCTTCATGCTGGCTGTGCTTGTGCATGATCGGAGAGACGAGTCAGCAGACAGCTCTGGCAACACGGTCGCACTCCTTGCCTGCACACACACACACACACACAGGTACTCTTATACAATATTACATGCATATACAGTAGAATGGAGCATGTGCAGCAGATACTGACCATGAGAGCGATGGCATCCTCCCAGCCTGCTCTCTCTGCTGTCTTCGGCCTTCTCTCCTGCTCATCCTTCTCCTGCTCTGAAGAGTGGGGGCTGGGCATGCACGCACACACACACACACACACACACACACACACACATGCACGCCCGCGCACGCATACGCACACACACACGTGCGCACACACAAGGGCAGCATTAAAAATGCTTTCTCTTTCAGTATATCACAATGACATGATGCAAAATAAAAGCACGGCGATGCATGACTGAGAATAGCAGGAAAGAAGTAAATATTGCTTGATGAGTCAAACAGAATAGGGCTATTGAAATTCTGATCTGGGTGTGAGGCAATACACAAAACAGCATGCCACAGGTTAAGCAGGTGTGGCTCGAACATACAAACACAAATATGAAAGGACTCGAGCCTTCACATGCCAGTTATCATACCTGCTACCCTACAGTATTTATGTTCTTGCGCATATATGAATTATAGCTCACAATTTGGAAATACAAAGCATGCTGAAATCTGTGAGAGAAATGATCAAAACACGCGTCTCAGTTTTACCGTAATGACATTTCTAAGACCATTTAAACAAGTGGTAGGAAAGAAAAAAAAAAAAAAAACTCTGACTCTGACAGATTGTCTCCAGGTGATAACGGCTATGTGATATTCCTTCGGTCGCGAGCTCAAAAAGCAAATCGGTGCGAATTCTAACGAAGAACAAAGGCGACAATTCAGTCAGAGTTGGTCATAAATGAAAAAGGGACATAAAGAACTCATCTGAATTGTGACTGATTGAAATCTGAGTAGCTCTGTGGGGCAGGTAAGGTGAGGCCAGGTAGCTTTGGGGACTGAGATGCCTTTTATTGTGCACAGCAAAGGTGAAATGAGAGATCTGGAGTTGAGACAATGTGAGCTGGGGAGAGCTTTTGGTCCTTAGAGAGAGGGAAATCCTTCTTTTCTGGAAATACATGCAACAACTTCAATGCAGTAGTACTGGGACAAACAATTTAGATCATCAGAATTTTATACCAGGATGTAAAGAAAAAGAAAAAAAAAATCTTTTCCAGATTCTTACTGAATGCATCATGTGACTTGCCGGCCTGTTGTGTCCCTATATGTCATCTATATGGACATCGTCACTGCGATCACTGAAAACGTTGTACGGAAGAGGAGACGAGACTAGGAGCCACCGATCATCTAAACGCTTAACATGTTTATACATACATAATGCGGTGTCCTATATAAGTTCCGGTTATTGCCGAGTCTTGCAGCATATACCGAGATTCAAGGTTGATCTAGCCCTTTAAAATCCCTCATGCACATATACACACACACACACACACATTAAACAGCATGACTAATCATAATCCTCCACAACACAAACTGAAGAGGAGTCTCAGGCTTTAGACAGCAAGGAAAGCTACGACTCACCCATGGAGGGGATCAGGAATTGCCATGTCTCCTGGAGGTGCGGGAGCCGCGTTGTGCAGTGCTGCAGCAGCGCCGCTGAATGCCTCCATGATCCTGCCTCACCTCAACAGCTGCCTGTCTGCCGGGGGAGGGAGGGGAGCAGATCGGTGCTCTGTTCGGAATAAAGCTCCAACCTTGGCTAGCAGAATGGCTAGACATTAACCCACTATGAGCTGTGGCATGCAGGAGGTATAGAGAGCCATACATTGTGGCGAGCAGTGTACTTTGCATTCGCTGTATTTGTGCATTGTAGATCAGAATAGAACAATGTGCTTGCTTAGTAGTATCTCTAAAACACTGTCACTGTTCATGTTTCACTAAATGTTGATCGAACATCATAATGGGTTACTGGGCAGTACCAACCGTGCCATTTTTGTCCGTGAAAATTTATATTCTGAGCTAAATAGGTTCCCAAATATATATATATATATATATATATATATATACTGATTTCATTTGACC
>JAOVYU010000063.1:11681473-11691636 GCA_025674565.1 Synodontis membranacea | reverse complement strand
ACTCTGGTGTATGCCTGCGTGCCGGTCCCAAGCCTGGATAAATGGGGAGGGTTGCGTCAGGAAGGGCATCTGGCATAGAAACTCTGCCAAATCGAACGTGCGGACAAAAGATCCGCTGTAGCGACCCCTAGTTGGGAATAGCCGAAATGGGAAGGAGGAGGAGGAGGATCTAGAGTACCTCGTCCAATAACACACGCAAGTAAAGACGCATACACAACTTATCTAGGTTAGCTAACCTAATTAATCTGATAGTGGTGTAGGTGGCTGGACAACTTTTGTTTGTAATAAACGTTGCACGCGACCCCGTTTCCGAAAAAGTTGGCGCTCAGAGTAGATGTAAAGTTTATGCATGGTGTAAAGTT
The DNA here is from genome assembly GCA_025674565.1 of Synodontis membranacea. Taxonomy (NCBI): domain Eukaryota; kingdom Metazoa; phylum Chordata; class Actinopteri; order Siluriformes; family Mochokidae; genus Synodontis; species Synodontis membranacea. Next base: position 11,691,274 of record JAOVYU010000063.1, on the reverse strand, counting down.
GTGTGATACAAAAAAAACCTCACCACCTGGCGGAACATCTGACAACTAATTAGGTTAACTGGCAACAGTAACAAGTAACAAGAATGGGTATAACCGTTGTATACCGTCTACCGTTATATATTTAAACATCTAAAGCATTCTATAGTTGGCTAGTTAAGACCAAAATTAGAAATCAACATTCTTAACCCTTGGGCACTGTTTAAAATACCTAATATACACTAGAGTGTTATTGGAGGATGTATTTTATCAAAAAATACAATCATTTTTTATTTTGCAAATCAAGGTCAATAAAGTTACCATATAGTTACCATATACGGTTCCTCGCCGGTCTAGGGGAAACATTTTCCCAAAAAGTGTATACATTAAAAACAATGGAAGAAAAACACTTAAACATAAAGGAACTTTAAATTTCCTTTAAATTTCAGATCCATGTGGATCTACAAGGCCATTTGGGATGTCAGCTGAAGTCATCAAATATGGTTTCTTGCCCTAAAAAGGGTTATGAAACCAGTAGACTACTAAGAATAATTGTGTCAAAATAACTACATACACAAATGATAACAATCAAACAAAAATAACAGTTGCATTTCTTGATATTCAATTGAGGAACGTTCACAATAATTCGCTTAGAATGTGAATTTTCGCCATGAGATTTTGCCGCTGAATAGTCACCAGTTTTTTCCGTGATTTGGCATCTGAGATGTTAGTGACAGATGCCAAATCTGTCATTAAATTTACTTTCATTCTGGATTTGGAACAGATAACATCCTTTGTAATTAATTTTAAATCCACCCAAGCTCCAGCAGTAACCACGCCTTGAACTCATGAAGACATTAGGTTAAGCTTTACCACCAAACGGCATGGTTTGGTTTGGCTTGGCAAATTACAATAACAAAATTGCAAAAACAATAATCCTGCATTTTGTCTTTGTTTTCGAAGCAATGTTATCCATTTCCGAGTATCCTCTGGTTGCCTCACCTTTAAGGTAGAGATACTGGTCAAATGCAATCATCACCAAATCTCTGGCTAGAATTGCTTAAAAAAAAAGAAAAAGCAATCACTGGAGTAGTGTGCTGGCTTTCTGCCAAACTTCAATTCTCTTTCCAAATCTCATTTTTATGTAGCTACTTCAGTATTGCTTCCTCTTCCTTGATATTTAGCTCAATTCTCCAGGTAAAATCATAAATCACAGATTCATCGCCTCCACAGACAAAGACAGCCTCTCTCTTAATGCCGTGAAAATACACATCCCCTTTGGGGTTCAATTATCAAGCGTGGTTTGTGTGCTCACGGGTTCACGCTTCACTCTGGGGTCATGCTGTTATCACGCCTGATACACTGTATTGCGAAGCATTTTAGTGATCCAACCGAGATGTAATACAGGGACTCAGCTCTATAGTAGTCTTATTATATAACATAAGCGAACAGAAAACTAGGGAAGCTTTTGTCTTAATTTTTTTTTTTTTTGAGTCTAATACCATCATGGATGCAAATGATTCAAATCCAGTGAAGAGTATGTTTCCTCTTCTCTGGTACTTTTACAAATCACGTGTTTGCATTTGAGTTATGCATATCGTAAAGTGGAAAAAAGACAAAGATCATCAAATCACGAATAAAACCTCAACATGAACCTAAGTGTTCTCTTATAACATGGGGCAAAACTGTGGGGTTGAAATGTGAATTGGGTTCTTGAGCCTATTTGGTGAATATGGTGGTCTGGGGCTTCTACCAAATTCTGATATGGTTCCTCATCAGGTATGGAAGAAAGACATCCATACCTGATGAGGTCTGGATGTCTTCCATACCTGGATGAGGAACCATACCAGGTATGGAAGACATCCACTCTCAGCTCTACATTCGGAGTAATATGAACTTGCTACATTACTTCCTGTTTCAAGATTTATCAAGCTGAAAAAAAGAGTAGAAAGATATGACGAGAGTGTCATATTGTGAACATATATAGTGATATTTATATTGTCGTGGCATAAGTGCTTGCACTGAGACCATCGCAAAAAACACGCCTCATGCTGGCCTTCGTGGCTACATATCTTCCCGTACGACGATGGCTTCTTGTTTGAGAATACCCCTGTGCAATGACTTTCTGTGCATCCAATAAGCTCTGTTGTGCACTACGGCAGCATTGGTGCCAAGGAAAAATAATAAAAGCAGCAAACGGATGAATCTCTGGCTCATCGTTTGGCAAACCTGTACACATATACATGATATATAGCACTGTGCAACTCCTTCATGGTTCAGGAAGAGAAAGCAAACCTGCAATTATGAGCCTCTTCTACAAACAGGAATAGAATTGGTCCTTGGTGTGGACTCGTACTCCAACTTGCTTTTTTTTTTTGTATTCGGTTCTGTTTTTTTTCTGTTTCCTGACATTTCTTTGCCCATTCTTCTCTCTTCTAACTCCAGACGCCTTCTTCAATTCAGTCCTGGAGCGCAGGATTACATGATATCTTGGCTTTTTCGGTACCGAACTCCACCGAAGCTACAAACTACACTATAAATCAACATATCCCCGATTTCAGTTTCTGCATGAACGACAACATTTGCACTCGTGTAAGAGTGCGTACACCTAATTGTCTAACTGTATTAAACGCATCAGCTCTACAGCAAACTCTACTAATTTATCTGGATTGTCTGCATGTCTGTATTTCATATTCACTACAAAGTGGATTGCAAGATTATGCTGAGAACTGTGAGAAACTAGACGATCCATAACCCTACCATTTAACTCAGCGGTCCCCAACCTTCTTGTTCCACGGACCGGTTTGATGCATGAAAATGTTTCCGCGGACTGAGGTAGAGGCGCAGGGGTTTGCATAGCAGGTGCGGAGCTTGTGTATCACCTGTTGCGATGAACCCGTAACTTAGGTAGGAATCTTGGTATTTTCATTCAAATTTTAGGGTTTTTTTTGCTGGCCGCCCCCTTCTGGCCCTTCTGCTGTCCCATCATTTGCCTGTTCCTTCCCGAAAAAGCTCTCCAGTGAATGGCTCATTTTTTCAAGGGTTAGCTTATGTGGCTGACGCGTGAAATGCGGTGCCAGAGTCAAGTGCGGTGGTGAGGCGAGGGCGGAAACAGTCGCTTTTCAAAATAAGATCTGGAAGACTAACGAAAGAAAAATAAGCATAATTTTAACCACGAAATTTTTTATATGGGTCCCCGGTACCAAATGATCCACGGACCAGTACCAGTCCGTGCACCGGGGGTTGGGGACCTCTGATTTAACTCATCAGGGCTGAATTCCTCAAAAGCATCATAGCACACAATCAATGTTAAACAGCAGAGTGAGCATCACATAAGAGTTTTCTTAAGTGGCACTAAAGGACACTTTGGTCGCACTTTTTTTTTCCTTGAAACCTTTTCACAAAACACTGATCGACTTTGAAGGACCTTTTTGCAAACATTTCCTAAATGAAGAAGAGGAAAAGGGCAGGGTCAGGTCCCACGCTACAGTTAACTGCAGGTTTCAGAAATTAATATGGACAGTGATGTGTATTTGGCCGGTATGGCAAACTCAGAAACAAAAATTCAATGCACGAGGTCACAAAAAAAATTCTATACATATGAAAGAGTTTATGATTTCGAATCTATGAAAACAATAACCTAAATACTGTGTCAAATATCTTTTTTCAGAATATTAAAGGCACGATTTGTATTTTAATATAAATTAGTATTGATTTATACACAGTCTTTATGCATACTGTATCCATAAGTTAGTAGGTTGTAAACATCCTAAGATGTTAGATTCTACTAATCTTTTTTTTTTTTTTTCATGTCTATTTAAATACGAAATCAACGACACTGCTAGGTTGACTGAATTATTATTATTACCAAAGGGCATCCGTCCATTATCTATACTGCCTAACCGTCAGGGTCATGGGGAAGCTGCAGCCAATCCCCAGCTGACTTGTGGGTGAGAGGCGGGGTTCATCCTGGACAGGTCACCAATCATATCACAGGACTAACACAGAACAACCATGCACACTTACATTCACACATATTGGCAATTCAGTTGACCTAATCTGAATATCTTTGGACTGTGAGAGGAAACTGGAGCACTCTGAGGAAACCCACACAGGAACAGGGAGAACATGCAAACTCCACACACGCACAGTGCCAGTCTCCCAGCAAGCTCGAACTCAGAATCTTCTTGATATGTGAGGCGACAGTGCTAACCACTGGGTACTGGCACAGCAGAAAAAGCCCAGCTGTCTGAAACCGGACAATGTCTCAGCTATTCGTATTTGGGAGTCCATGAGAGCACATTTCCCCCCTGCTCTCTCCCTTATCAATCACACAGTCTGTGAGCTGATTTATGCAGAAGAGGGCATATAATGTTTCCTTTGACAGCAGTTAAGTGAATTGTGTGTGTGTTTTTTATGAGCGAGAATCTTGACGATTGCTCATGTGTTTAGACAGAGCAGACGCCAGACATGCAAACGTTCCAGACGATGGTGTGGAGTAACACGCTTGTTTTGGACTCTCTGTTAATATTCCTCATGCCGTATGGCCAGCTCAGCCAGAAATCTGTGATTTCACTACTCCATCAGCGCTGTGTCACCGTCTGACCCACTGCACTGAAGCCCCAGACGAGAGTGAGTAATAGCCTATAAACACCGCTTCTACTGAACAGACTGAATGCATGCACGTCGCAGCCGAGCAAGTGGGAGGCTGAGGAACGAGAATATGAGCATGGGATCTCTGGAGAATGAAACAGTCTGCCTCTCTGAGACAAGATCGTTCTCTCTTCCTGCTCTTTGCACTGTCTGCTCCGTCTTCACATTCCTGCCTTTCTCCTCTTTCCGGCCATGGCAGCCAGAACGGAGAGAGCAAATCCGGTGGCCGGCTCGCCACTCTCCTTAAAGGTGAGGTCATGACACATGGCTTTATTGGAAAAGTCGTGCAGTGGGAATGACTTTAAAAAAAAGGAAAACCTAGAGTCTGGTTCAGACTGTAAGCGGAGGAATAAATAAAATGTACACTCGATTACATCTGCATGAAAATCAGTGGGCCAGACAACGGTGTCTCTGTTTAAACGCAATACCGACGCAGTGTGACAATTTAGCCAGCGATGTGTGAAATTTTCATCTCCGACGGTGCCGCGTAGGAATTTACAGAGCTCTTTCGCTTGCTGAAAGCAAACATAGCGCAGGACTGCAGTCTTTTCATCACACATAGCTTAGTAACTCTGGAAACTCAACCCATGTCCCCTGCCTGATTGCACCATACAGTACATGTTGACGTGTGCTGTTTCGTGGCTAGACTCGACGCTCCCGCGTTTGCGTCGACGACGTTACAAAAGGTTCTCAACCTTGCCTCTATGAAAAACATAATAAAGATTAACTGATTACTTGATGAATATGGATTTCACGAGTCCTCGCCATAGTACTCAGCATGAGCAGTTGTTATGTAATGCGATTACAACATATCAAAACTACCATAATGATCTATTATCATCAAATTAGATGTAATTACCAAGATAATTAATTCACAAACAATTCCAAAATGACTTTCTCGGCTGTTTAACGCTGTTACATTCTCGGGCATTTCATGCAAAAGGCCTCATACAGTATATCTGTATTAAGAGGTTTTAAATCGCTTTAAAATTACTAACTGATAATTGCCTGTAATAAGTGATGCTCGAGTTGAGACACTTAAAGGGTTAAATCAAGTCCCCTGACAAAGCACATAAATGGAGATGCAAAAGTAATAATAAAAATGGCAATAATGGCGCACTTGCATGGACCACACGGGGCAGGGGATTCAGATCAGTTTCAAGTCAGTAGTGGTTACATTGCCTAAGTCTCTTGGCTTGAGATCGGAAGAGTTTAAATCCCACTATCACAAAGATCAAATCCCTTAACCCTCGAATATTCAGGTTGAATGTAAGTCACTTAAGATAAAAAGCATCTGCCGACTGAATAAATGCAAAGACCGAGAGTTCAGCAGGATCTGAGCATTTACGATGCCAAAACAACTTGATTGAGTATAAGGGGTGAGAGAAAAGACAAGAAAAGTTCAGTCTGTCTTTTTTATCTTTTTTTTTTTTCCCCTTCCCTCCCTGTCTCCATCTTTCGGCACTGGTGCTGCTCTGATGTGCTGCCAGACGAAGCCTGCTGGAGCCAGACTGCCTGAATGTTTCTGTCATATCCAGCACAAGCTATTCTCACACTCTTCTCTCCTTCTCTCTCATCTTGTCAGTGTTTCAGACTCATTCCGTGCAATTGCGCTCCTTCGTCTGTCAGCTCGGCCTACACAACAGCCCCTGACAGAGCTTTTTTTTTTTTAATGTATTAATTCTTTCCCTTCAAAGCATTAAAGAACAATTCGTTTATTACAACGGCTCAAGTACAAGCAATACCAAGTTTGTAACGAAGGTGTCGAACCAAACCGGTATACACGCTCTGAGCGCGCTGGGACCTGGAGATTACGTCACATCGGTTTCGCATCATTCGGTGAACCCTGAGCAGACATTACCGTGTATTTCTTGTTGGTGGTCAGCTGCTCGCCTTCTCGCAGCCAGGTGACCACGGGCTTGGGGTTGCCGAAGGCGGTGCAGCTCAGTGTGATGCTGCCTCCCTCCCTGGCCTCTACATACTGCGGTGGCACGTCCATGAACGTAGGTGGCGCTAAGGAGAAAAACAAAACAAAACGAAACAAAGAATAATCAGATATGTCCACAGGTCAATGACAGGCACCTCACAACTCTGGCAATATTTTGTTGCATTTTAGTTACTGTCCTGTTTCTAAAAATCGTGGTGGATTTGGAGTCTGTCTTGAAAACGCTGGACACAAAGTGGAAATACCATTCCATCTCAGTGTATCACACAGGTAACATGTTTTTGGGTTGTTGTTTTTTTTGAAGCCCAGAACGGAAGCCCATCCAGCCACAGGGCATGATACGGATGAACAGAGAATCTGGAGGAAACTCAGGAAACCCACATGGACTCAGCTTGTAAGAAGATTTAAGTTTGAGCTCAACAAACACTTACTGTATTTGCATGAATAATTCTGGAGGGCACATGCGTTCCAATACATGATCATTCACATAAACAGCTTACCGTTAATAGCTACTTTAACATATACGTCAGAACAGGAAGTAAGTGATTTTGAAATGTCTGTTATTAATAAATTAAGAATTGGAACCGTTGCCACACCGCTGGGGTATACGTAAGAGGAATAACACATATCGGGAAGTGTTTTTCCTGAGGATCAAAGCTTAGAGTCCACCCTCTAATACCTTATAAGACCCATCATCACTTTCGCACGGCCTCTTACACCTGGCAGATTTACACATGGCATTAACTCTTAATGGCAGGAGGATGCTGGGTGAGTGTCTCTGAGAAGGAGAGTGTGCGGTTTCTACAGAACTGCTACTGTTTGGAGCGCAGCTATATCTGCCCATCTGACACCTGCAGAGCAAGTGCAGACAGACAGACATCCTCTCTCTCTCACCAATGGCAGGAAGAAAACTGCTGCCTACATAGGACACACACAAGAGTGCTGATACACCACCACAGGAAGCCGACACTGTCAGGCCTTTCAGCTTCCGTGGAGCCCAGACAGCACCTGCCCTGACAAAGAGGCTTTTTGACAAGAGTGGAGCAGACTGAATACTAATTTAGCACCAATGTCAGTGTTTCACAAGAGGACTCGACTGTCATGAGACGCAACAGCCCATAATAAACATTGGCAGAATGTGTGTGATGCGGTTTCGATACAACACTGCTCTGTATCTGGTAATGGGTGTGTGGCTTCGGCTTGGTTGGAAACGAAAACCCGCAGCCAAATCTATGTACAGGACATACAGGAATTAGGAAGTCATCTGGTATTCAGCATAACTGTGGGCTCGAATTCAAAAAGTACAAAATGATTCCGGTCCATGTCGTGTTGTGGGCGTAATATTTGCCAACGGCTTTCCTGTATTCCACACTGCACACATTACACGCTAGCAAAAGCTTCTCCCTGAGTCCGAGCAGTGAACTAAGTTTGTGTGAGGTTTGTTTAAAGTGTAAGGCTTTGGCATGCGGCTTGCTCAGTTCCAGCATTCCAGCTGTTAGAGGACCTCACGTCTCTGTTTGAAGTTCAGGGATCATTCACACTTATGTGAATGATCCAGCTCCACAGAAGAAGAGGCTGGTATGTTCCAGATGTCATCTACAAGCCAGTCACTTGAGAGGGGGTATCACTCAACAGGCACCAGCAGGCAGGCCAGCTGAGAGGACAAGGATGAACTTTGGTATGCGACCTTCTACACTTTCACAAACCCATCATACATTTTTACTTCCCTCTCTTCCACAGGATACCACACTAATCTCTGGAGCAAGGCCTGGTGGGGTACAGTAGTAAAGGACCAGGACAATTAAGGTGATAGACCAAACCAGTGTTGGTCTTCCACGCCCAAAAGGTGTACCCGTGACCCACTTGTAGACTCCAAAGAGCCATAAGGAAATGTCACTCGTTATAACCCCAGGCCTTGGGAGTGACTTCATCAGTTAAGGGCTCATTTCTACTGGTCAGGCATTTGAATGTCATTCGAATGTCAGTGAAGTTTATTTTCCCACGAATATGAGCTGGTTTACTGTATGTGCCTTTATGCTCACTTGCACTTATTCCATGCTGGACATGGGAGTTTTAAAGGAGTCATGCAGTCAGTGTACATGACCCTGTGTGGGTACAGCCCCAAATAAACAATGTGGCACCAACTGCGGCCTGTCTGGAGCCCAAGACTAAAAAGAATTTTCTTAAGGCTGGTGGGAAAATGATCCTAGGTTTGTGCCTAATTATCTAAGTCTCGCCAGTCTACTGACTGATCTTACTAAAAATGTTTAGGGAAGCGCACTTGCAATCGAAAGACGAGCAAGGTACCACTTCAGTACCTATCCCTGCAGTATGGGGCAGATGGTGGCCTAATGGTTAGGGATGCGCCCTTATAATCGAAAGATTGCAGGTTCGAATCCCACGACCAGCAAGGTACCACTGAGGTACCCTGAGCAAGGTGCTGCCCCAAAGCACTACTCCCCGGGTGCTGAAAATAGCTGCCCCCTGCTGTGTGTCCCGTCGCGTATGGGTTAAATGCAAAGAACACGTTCCGTTGTGGTGTGTTAACAATGACAATTAATCACTTCAAGAGGAGCACAGGTCTAGTCCAGGGGTCACAACAGCTCCAGTAGACTTTTGTTAACTTTAATGTGATGTTGTGTGGGGGCTCTTTGCTTCACTTCCCTGATTTCACTCTTCTCTTTTCTATGCATTGGAGAGAAGACTGGGGTGGGAGAGTGCATATTGGGAGGCTGTCCAAGAATATGGAGAGGGAAGACATTGTGCAGCAGTGTATGTAGCAGGTGGTGGTTTAGCGTCAGTCTGCGGCAGGAAGATGTACAGCGGCATCCAATATCATATTTATGTTCTCTCTCTCTCTCTCTCTCTCTCTCTCTCTCTCTCTCTCTCAGGATAAGTACTGAGTGAGCTGTAAATCTGCAGTTATGCTTGTTTTAAGTTTAATGCTACTCACCATGCCAAGTGGCATGAGCACCAATAAATAAACTCATGAGGGTTTTTTTTTTCCTGGGTTTGCTGTGTTCTCTGAGTGTCATGCTGCCAAGATCGTTACAGGATTTAAGGCTGAAGCTAGAATGCGTGCGTTAAATCGTGTGTCGTGCTAGGATATACAGTAATACCTCGTGCCTTCGCGGGGTTAGGTTCCAGACTCCGGCGCAGATGTGTGAAAATCGCGAAGGTTTGGTGGAGTCACTAAAAATGCTAATAAATGCTTATTTCTAAAGTTT
>JAOVYU010000063.1:11644910-11671014 GCA_025674565.1 Synodontis membranacea | reverse complement strand
ATATATCATCAGTTTAATGAATGGATGTAGACGAAGTTTAATTAATGTAGGAGTTGGATTTAAGAGTTGTCTAATTAACAAATTGGACCATGGTTTGAGGGATACGCTGACAGAGCACTCATCTGCTACGCTTATGGCTTACTTTAAGTTCATTCATAAATTTGTCCATAAAAGATTTGCACTGATAAGTACTGATTAGAGGGGGCTTTTAATACTACAAATACTACATAATACTATATAATGTATTAGTAGTATTAGTAGAACAGCTGCAAGTAGTATTTTATAATCCAATTACAGCATGAAATTTCGCAAGGATGTTGGCACTGACAGGAACTATAACTATTGTATTACATTAACGTGATTAAAACTCGTGGTAGAAGAGCAGAGCTGTAACGTGGCTGGAACAGCGACGTGTGCGATGTCTGTATTAAATCCTCACTAAGTGCACTTAACTCTCGCACATGGCCCTACGAGAACAATCTACTATTTTACCATCGTGTCACTCACAATCATATTGGATTGTACCAAGTGACCAGAGACAGCTAGGACCAGAATGTACCGTAAATATATGCACACTGCACTCCAAAGATTTATGGACAATGACAATGACCCCCCCCAATACGTGGGTCTTCCCCAAACTTTTGAGACAAATTTAGAGGCACATGATTGTCTCCAGAGACACGGTTTGGACAAGGTTGGTTTGGAAGCTCTCGAGTTACCTGTACAGAGCACTGAACTCAACCCAGCTGAACTTTGGAACATTGGAATTAGAACGCCGACTGGACGCCAGGCCTCCTCTCTGCACGTCGCTAATGCTCTTGTGGGTGAACGGGCAAATCCCCACAGCCATGCACAGCCAAGTAAAAAGCCCATGTCTGCACATACGGATGTCATGGTCAGGTGTCCACATACTTTCGGCTATACAGTATATGGATTTTTCTGAGAACTGAATAATGTAACACAAGCCATGTTCCCAATAACCTGCTTATTTGAGAAACAAGTGAATTTTGAAATAACTCAAAGGTTTTACGCGCGCATGGGGTGGCGACTCTATAAAGCAATATTTGGCAAAACTGAATTGGAAACACAAATCGATAGAGGAGGAAAGCCCAGCTTTAACCATTTTCAACCATGTCGATTTTTAAAAAAATATATATATATCTCTTCTATTTTGCACAAAACTGCAATGGAAACCAGGCTACTGTATAAGTACTTGGAAAGCAATCCTTAGTATAATGTTATCACACAACTGTATACGTTAAAATGTCTAGTCCTTGCCATAGTAACTAACAGCATATGGTGACTGGCAGGACCTTGCTGTCATTAGCAGTAAGTGAGTAAAGTGGTGTAAATTGTACGCTGTGCTGTTACACTGGGTTATGCCTCTCACTGCATTGGAACCCATGTCCTGGTTACCAAACGGGATAAAATCTCTCATCGCCATGGTTGAAGACTTTCCTTGAGATTAAGCATTGGCATATTGACGGTGCAGCCAGTCTTCATGCTTCACAGCGCTGGTGTATCGACCAGCAGATATCATAGCCCTGGGATCACAAGCAGTACCTGAGAGAGGAAACTGCAGGTTTCCAGAGCAGAAAATCAATATGCCATGGGGGAAAGAGGGGCTGCAGCCTTGCAGTGTAGGAGATTTTATTTTTTTTTTTTTATAAAATCAGAGCTTTGGAGAAACACGTCTATTTTTGCACAGGGTGATAAAGTGCTGATGAGGGGAGGCGTCAGCACCGAGGCTAGAGAGCAAATCCACGCTTTCTTGGCAAATGAAAAAACATTATCTCAGCCACTACTTGAGAAGCACATTTCCCATCGTCCTGACCGTTAACTATAGCCAGATTGCTCTCCGTGCTTCTCATCTTGGTGCCTCATAAAGTGATTTTTCAGTACCTAGTCATTGTTTAATGCAGGCTGAGGAGCAGGAGCCAAGCTTTTTTAGCTGCTTAATGAACATAATCTGCACACCAGCGCTCAGGAATTAGACCACAGATTTGCGATTGCTATGCGGCATTTTCGGGACCGTGGTACGAAGGTCTGCCTGGAGCAAAAGTGCTCTTTCATTATGTCTCAAGATCACTTCTGCAGGAAGCTGCAGGTAAATCACATTAAACATGCTGCGCTAGTTGCTACATAGTTCATTTCCGGCTTAGTTCACTTCCTTGGAATGCATTAGGCGTGCTGAACCCATCAACCCTTATAGGGCTGGGTGATATGAAACAAAAATCACATCTCAATATTTTTTTAGCCGAATGGCAATATACGATAGGCTACATATCTCTTTTTTTTGTTTTCATAACGTAATGACAAAAACTAGATCTTTAAAAAGTGGTTTTCCTGGTGTGTAGCACTGTACAAACATCTAGTGTTTTGTGCAAATATCAAAACATGCAAACAGACTGAATGAGATAAGCAAATCCATCTCTCATGGTGGATTCGATCGCCTCACTCCGCTCCTGGTGGCGCTTATCTCATCACGATGGAACTTTTTTTGCATTGAAGAAAAGCTTGGTGGAGACTGTTATATATTTTTATATGGACGAGATCACTGTCTTTTATTTGAGAGCGCAGATACAAGGTTAAACCGAGCAATACAGGTACTACACGCGCGCAGAATCAAGGAAAGCGGGCAAGAACACTGCGTCTTTGAAACGCAGCACAGCAGAGATACAGTAAGTGCGCAGAAAATACAACGCACGTTTGAAAAGCAGCACACCCGACATGAGTTCACTGTTTCCTTTGAGCTTCAGAAAAAGTTTGTTGTTCTTTACAGTATAGGGGAATCACAACAAAACATAAGTAACGTTACCTGAAAAACTGTAATTTAAAACGCTAAACTGTGTAAAACTTCGTCTGTTTATAGATACCTCTAACTATAAACGGTTATCTTTTCATAAGCTTAAAATGAGTCCTTTATGAGGTGTGGCTATAAGTAATGGGACTGATGCTGCAAATTGATTCTATTTAATAACTTTAATTAATAACTGCTTCATTCTTATCTTCCACTAATCAAAGCAGCGCAGTAGGTCTTCTTCTGTTAGTTGTCTCAGAAGCGCCGTTCTTTTCTTCTTTACTTCTGGGACAAACACGAAACGGACACGAGTTCCCTTGAGTGCAGAATTTGATTTTTAGAAAAGAAAAAAATCGCACGGTGCTAGATCAGGCAAATAGGAAGGGTGGTCGAGTACTGTGAAGTGTTTCCGAGCCAACAAGTGCTTCACTGAGAGCGCTGGAGGAAACCATTTTCCCACAGCTGTGATCTCTTTCTTCTAACCCTTTCTTACCAAGTTTTGAGAGCCTTTTCGTAATAGCGTTGGTTCACTGTAACTCCGTGGGGAATGCAGTTCTATAATTATATAATTACGCCCTTAATGCCAAAGAAAACAATTAACATGGCCCATGGACTTCCTTTTTTTGAGCTTTCTTCATCCAGCAACGCACACGGTTTCCAGGGTATTGACTGCCATTTCTTGTCATGATTGTACTGATCTGAACTGCTCTGTCTCGTTATTTAATTGCCACACCTCATATGTCTACATAGGGGGCAAGTCCACCTCTACGGAACCATCATGTCGTGCTGCTACAGCAGGACCTGACCTCAACCCCACTGAATACCTTTGCGATGAATTGGAACACTGACTGCAACCCTGGCCCCCTCAGCCTACCTTGGTGAACGAACACACATATCCACAGCCACACTCCAAAATCTAGCAGAAAGCCTCCCGGTAGAGTGACGGTTATTTTAACAGAAAAGGGGGAAATGAATCTGTAATGGGATGTTCGACAAAGACACAAGCACACGTTGATTAGATGGTCAGGTGTCTACAAATTTATATAACGTATTCTGTTATCACTTTGATTCCCGAACTGGAATTATGTTTGGCTACCCGACTGCAATGAGTTAAATCAAGCGCTTAAGATATACTGTTTTTAATCAAATTTCTACGATATCAAAGGCAACGATGTTTAACCCCTGGCTTTGATGCCCACCTCAACCATCTGCAAATGATCAGCAAACACTTTGGATGTTTTAAAAAAGGATGAAAATGTGCTCTTGTAGTTTTGCCTTTTGCACAAATATTCTTCTTCTTGGCTCACATAAAGGGTCCAGCTCACCCTTGCCGGAATCCTCTGTGCCAAGTAGTGAGATGCCAAGATATAAACTATGCCCAAAAGCAAAATACGTAAACGCTTCGTCAGGCGGCACACTGGTGGCTCAAAATCACAACAGAGTCCTACTCCAAATCAAATTTCATGCCACTGATTGTTGTGGTGACAATTAAAGAACAGGAGTCCACGTGACCTTACGGACAGAGAGGTTCTTCAGCTAAGAACTACATGTGAACTGGGTTGAGTCAGAGTCAGGGGTTAAAGCCATGTGGGGGGAAATAAATGCAGTCTTTCATAATGAGCTGCAGTCTGACTGTAGTAGCCGCAATAAAGATACCGCTGTGCTGCACTGGCTCGTTTCAGGAGAACTGAAATTGAACATGAGACCTCATTTCCTCATGTGATGAAGAAGCAGCCAAATAGTGCGATGACCAGTTCTTTTACTACTCTCTGCTTTCACACCAAAAATCAATTTCTTTTTTTTATGGGAGCTGGAGATTTGCTGGAGGTCTTTCATTTCGAATCACACTAAGAGGGGACTATTCGATTAAAACTGGCGTCCGAGTGGTACGGGAGAACAGAGTTTGGTCTCTCTTCCAGGAGATCGCAGGTATGACTCTATACTCTGCTACAGCCATCCGTGGCCAGGAGACCAGGATGAAGGTGGTCTGAGTGTTCACGTGCTCTGTAAAGCGGCAAGAGCACCGGATAGGAATGTCAAAGTGGCTGGCTTTACGTGTCTTATTGTGATAAGGGAAAGATAGCCAGTGGGTGGGAGCTGACAAATCGTCAATTTGGGAGAAAAATTAAGTGCCCATGGGTGTGTCTAATCACTTTTCATAGTGTCCTTGATTTGCGTGTTATATTCACACAATCTCATATAAAGCATATCCTTATAAACAATGATGTTGCCTCCTCTATCTAGTGCTCCACAATCTTCAGTCTGAGACAGATTACACACAACTTGCTCACATGACCTATTTTAGAAAATCACAGAGCTCAAGGGACACTTTCTTCACGTCTGCCACTAGGTTTGGCATAAACACATTGCTGATGTCACTGATCTAAGTGTGTCTTTTACAGATTTGTGTGTGTGTGCGTGTGCGCGTGATTCTCTACTAGCTCCAACAGCAGATAATTAATGTGTTATGCATTTTTTAACAGGAACAAGCAGGTTAGCACAGAGCATATCACATGGCTTATGCTTATCAGGAAAAAATCAACCTGAAGCATTAAAAGCCTACTGATTTCAAAAGTATGTCACATAAACATAGCAATGCACATAAAATATTCATTTGAAACAAAATGCATGCAAGTTTGAAAATTCGGGTTTTAACATAACTTCGAACTTAAGCCAACGAATGCCAAAATGGACATACTGTACAATCACCCTCACAAACTGAGAGCAATGACTTCCGGACTCACCAGCATACTCCGGATCCACATGAGGAGGATAGAAGCGGAAGTTGATGAAAAAAGGGATAGGCACACCGAACTTGAACCACTCCACCACATAGGGGGTCTGCTGGCCGTTGAGGGGGTGGCTCACATCACATCCCAGAACTACGCTCTCTCCTGCACGGGCCGTCACAAACTGGGGCTCCTCTCTCACGCCGTGGACACCTGGAAACAAATCGGCATACAAAAGAAGGGTGTTGAATAAAACATAGGTCATCTTACAAAAAGTAAATATTGATCATATCACAAACATGGTTCACTAATATTAGCATACAATATTTACATTTTTGGCAAAATATTTTGATATATACAGTAAGTAACCACTAACCAATTAGAAGGGTTAATGGTCCTCTGCCAAGGACAATAGTCTTCAGTTGATATGCAAGTCTATAACCGCAACCATCTTGTCTTGTCTGGATATATCTGCAATGGTGTCGTCATATTTCTACATTGGCTATGTTTTGTGACTACTGATCTTTACTGCCATCTACTTGATTTTAATTTGTATTGCATTGTTGAGTCCCGCAGAGACCCGCAGATATCATGTCTTACAGTGTTAATGAAAGTGAAGCTAAATTCTTGGGTCTGCCCCTTGACTCGGATATGCTCCAAAATGTAATGGCTTTTTGCTTGGCCCATGCTACGCCCTGCCACCAAGTTTCATGGAAATCGGTTTGGTAGGTTTTACGCAATCTTTCTCAGAGTCAGACAATCAAACCACACAGAAAACATAACCTCCTTGGCAGCAGTAATGAGCCTAAGAACAATCAAATTTAAAATTTATGACAACATGGCTTTACTGAATGAAAGATTAGTACCGGGTGCTCCAGTTTCCTCCCCGAGCTGAAAGACAAAGCTGGGATTGGCTCCAGCTTCCCCATGACCCTGATGGATAAGCAGTATAGATAATGGATGGAAGGATGGATGGATGGATAGATTGGGCTTTGACAGTCTCTTCCCCATTAATCAGTGCCATGTTGGTGACTATGATCTGTTACATTTACTCTTAAAAATCTACCTAAGCTTAAAAGAATTTACCAAATCCAACTCTCCAAAATAATTTAACTTAGGCATTTTCAATATAGCCTTCTAGCCTATTTCCCTCTTCCCGGAAAGACATGACTAGCTTTCTGCTCTGATATTGGCCCTCTACACATCAACCGCTATAAACCACGCAAGCCATAATAAAGACCCTCACTGTGACAACCGGTATGCTTCGCTGCTTCCCGGATTGAAAAGACCATGAAAGGCTTGGAAAAACTTCCTGAAACATGTTCACCAAGACTGTTTTCTGTTTGTGGCAAGCTTAATCCCTGCTATCACCAAAGAGCTCCATCATTACCGAGCAGATCATGCACAACGCCTCCTACTTTACATCAGAGACATGCAAGCTGTCTAGCTGTGAAAAGGTCACTTTCTCTCTCTCTGAACCCACGAAATCTGCCCTGGACTTCAACATTGATGGTAGTCATCATCATGAACGCCAGCATCATTATAGAAGCTGTAGCAATGGACGTTTTTTTCTTTTAGCTGTCTACTGATTATTAAACCTATTTGGTAAAGGCAATACACCCTGGATGGGGGTATTAACAACTCTCACCTCCTAACTAATTCTCGCTTATCTCATGAGAGCTACAACCAGAAAGGGAAAGGCTAATGTGCTTCCTCAGAGACAATGTGAAGTCTAATGTGTACGTTCAAAATTATTTCTGAAAACTCAATCAATCAGCCAAATCAACCCGAAAAATAAACCAATCAGCCAGTTGAAATGTTAGAATACCATAGAATACCTCAAAGCACTTGTATTTGTTAGTTACTGGTCCCCTAGCATGAACGGATTCATCCAAATACTAGCTGAATACCCAGCGGCTCCGCTCTGAGTGCAAGGGAAAAAGAATAAAATGCAGCATTTATAAACATAGAATAGAATTAGTGTTATTAAATTATATTAAAAATAACAGCCTCTTCCAGTAGAGCAGAACTACAGCTAGCCTGCTAGCTAACCCAAGCTTCCTGTATTAGCTAGCCCCGCCAACTGCAGCGAACCGTAATGAGACCAAAAACGTTGGAATACAAATTGAATTAATCAGGTTTTATTATATTTTAATATATTTAAGTCTTATGCAGACTTTGTGAGTTGTCTCTATAAGATGTTGAAATAGCAAGGCCCAGGTATGAGCTGCTAATGCTAATGCTAATCATGTCAAAGTTAATGACAGGCCATTTCCGCTCATATGTCGTTTCTACAGCTAGCCTGCTAGCTAACCCAAGCTTCCTGAATTAGCTAGCACTGCCAACTGCAGCGAACCGTAATGAGATCAAAAATGTTTGAATACAAATTAAATGAATCAGGTTTTATTATATTTTAATATATTTAAGTCTTATGCAGACTTTGTGAGCTGCCTCTATAAGATGTTGAAATAGCGAGGCCCAGGTATGAGCTGCTAATGCTAATGCTAACGCTAATCAAGTCAAAGTTAATGACAGACCGGCCCAGGTTGTGTTAGCGGCTTTTAGCTAGGCTAAGTGCGAGTTGCGCAGCTTCCAGTCATATGGTCTGTGGTTCTAGTCATTTCCGTTTCAAACACAAAAAGATTTCTATACATATAGATAGATATACTATAGATAGATAGATTTCAAGCCTGTCTTGCCATAATCGTGACAATTGTGGCTTATAATCTCATGAAAATCAGAAATTCAAATTATTACTGTTATTTGATGTCAATCAAAAAAGGATTTACAATACAGAAATGTCCTAGGTCTGAAAAGTATGTTCATTTATACAGTCAATACTTGGTTGGGCTACCATGAATTACTGCATCGTGGCATGGAGGCGATCGGCTCGTGACGTTATTAAAGCCCAGGTTGCTTTGATAGCGGCCTTCATCTCATCTGTATTTTTGTTTCTTGTGTTTCTCATCTTCCTTTTGACAATACCCCGTAGATTCTCAAAATAACTCGTGGAAAATACTGCCCTTTTTCAAGATATTCTTTTTTTGTTTGGTTTTTTTTTTGAGATGCACTAGTAATTACGGTTAAAAAAAACCTGCCAATTTCAGGATCAGTGGGATCAGAAGAGTTTTCTACAAGCTGACAGTTGTCTAACTGTTCAACCACCGGCTATTGCCTTTTATAAAGAGGCAGCACACGAAAGCCTCGCTGCATTAACGAGAGGACACGCATCGCCTCCGGCCGGCTAATTGATCGCTTCCAAATCACAGTTGGTCAGATTTTAGAATAAAGGAAGATGCGTTAGTCAAGGCCCCCTCTGGCCCTGTGAGTAATTTTAAAGGTCGCTGTACCTGCCCCAGCAAAAATATATATATATATATATTCTCAGGAATGGATTTCCCCCATCGGTTTCACTTTGTAGCTTGAGAATGTTCACTTCAGTAGGACTTAGAATACTTTCGGCACTTCAGTGAAGAGGAAAATCACTGCTGGGATATAAAACATTTTTTTTTTTAAAAACTGCTGACAGTGTGCAGTCCACTCCTGAGACACTCCTTTTGTGGAAAAAAACCAAGTGGCTCGCTCGGTAACTTCTCAAAAGGGGGCTAAAAAGTAAAACTCCAGTGCACTATTTAGAGATTTAAAAAAAAAAAACTGTTACCATTAAAAGTACTGAAGAAAAGTCCAGAAGTCTAGGAACACAGCTGAGAACAAGAACATTAAGAATCCATATAGTTTGTGTTGTGTCCTGCAGTAGAAATTATTTCCACGTCTTCTTCCGTCAGTGGTGCTATACATCAATTAGCGGTAGTATTTACCAGTTTAATCTTCTTGTTCTAGGGGAAATAGGTCACTCTGTTAGATTTTTCAGCTTTTAGACAGGAACAGGACAGATGTCATCGGATTACAGTATGTGTGTGGCCCTGAGCTTATTGTGACGGTATAGGAGTGCGAATATAAGCCATGCAAAAAAAGGCGGTTTAGCCATAACGAATGGCCAAGGGGATGTCTCTTAAATTCTCCAGATCCTGCACATGACAGCAACCTCTCAATAAAAAAAAAAAAACCCTCAGTCCCACACACAGGGTACATCCATGTGTAGGCTTGTTCATATGGACATCTTCCAACCTAATTGGATAAAATGTTCGCAGAACCATGTATTGCACAAACGTTATATTAATAATAAATATTGTGTATCTGGGATTGGAGCAAAAGCAATTACGCATGAAAAATGGCACCGACACAAACAGGTTATAATTTGTTCTGGGCCCCTGCAGGCCGAGTAGATCACGTTTCTGAGCCGTGGCTGCACTGGTTGGAGCGTTCACCTTTCAGTCCACTTCTGCTCTCACAGGCACGACAAAGTCAAATGAACCCTTTAGCACACATATAATCTCCCGTCGGTCGTGCTGTATGGTAGCAGCGCAAACCTGTGCTGTCGTACGCAGTGCCGGACAACTTCCTTCTCCAGAGATAAAATGATTTTATTCTTTTTTGTGGGGAACCTATGTTTTATCATCCTTAAAGTAAGGTCTGGGCCCCCAATCCTGTAGGATTCCATGCCTTGAAGGTTGCCAGATTTTTCCTGAGTAAAGGTGTCAGAGATGCTGCTTTTCAAGGTCATCTTGGCCAGTTCTCAAACTAATGCCCGAGGAGCACCAGGTGTGTGTCAGGCATATTTAGGGGGCCGATGACCCTTTTAATTTTTGTTACGGTGCCAGAAATCACAAGCCACATTAAAACATTTATGATATTTAGGGGTCCAAGCACCAAAGAAGAAGATTTTTTTTTTCCTTTGCTGTCATATGTCAAATAAATTTAAAATGAAAAACTGAAAAGCATAAATACAATGATAATATGAATGAGGAGACTGCAACAATATGGCAACCTTAACGATTTGGCTTCCACAATCATTATCCAGAAGCTTATTTATTATTTGTTAATTGCGTGCACAGCTTAACATAGCACCAAGACACTAAATCGAGAATGTGGGCTCTTATTGAAATCGAACAATTGCACTCATAATTAATTTTTTGTCTTTTGGCTGCTCCCGTTAGGGGTTGCCACAGCTGATCTTTTTGTCCGCATGTTCGATTTGACGGAGCTTTTTACGCCATACGCTCTTCCTGATGCAACCCTCCCCATTTATCCGGGGCTTGGAACAGGCATGCAGGAATACACTAGAGTGTGCACCCCTTGTGGATGGGTCTTTAACAGCACCCGGTATTCCCTTGCGGTCTCCCATCCAAATACTAATCAGGCCCAGCCCTGCTTAGCTTCTGAGAACAGGCGAGATTGTGTATTCTCAGGGCGGTATGGCTGATGTACTCTTAATCAATTACATTTCCGAAATGAACATACTTTTTTTTTTTTACTCCTTTAATTTTTAGACCTTCAAATTACTCATTACAAATCTTGAAGTTCTCTTCTTCTCTCATCCAGCCAATGAATTGTACGCCTCCACCAATCGAATGGACGCCTGCACACACTATCACTGTTTCAGTTAAAACCACCCAAGTTCATCAATTCATGAATATAGATTTAAACCATCCAGATCTATGTTCATTTGTTATGTTCTGTTACAACATTACAACATTTACTTTTAATACTTAAGCATATTTAAAAGTAGCAACTATTTCACTTGTGTAGATTTTTATTCAAATACTTCCACTTTTAAGATTCTGACACATCATCTATACTTTCAATTACCCAATTACTATTTCCCCACCACTGGCAGTGTTACCCAACCCAATCCTCTCGACAGCCCAGATGTTTGCCCTTTCCCAGCTTCCAATACATCTAAATGAGGCATTCCCTTTTCCCGTTCTTCTTGATGCGGGCTGGTTGCAATTCAAAGGCAGCAGAAAAAACTCGACCTTAAGAATGGCTCTAAGGCCGGAGGTGGGAAGCACTGGGAGAGATACAGTATCATCTCAGAAATACTATTGATGGAATATTTAATGAAGGAAGTGCAGAAGCTTGAATACTCACAACTGCCAGTTCAGAGGAAGGTTCGACCAACAGCCAGGCGCAACACCAAATTTAAGGAGTTAGGATTTAATCCTTGTCAAATTTTAGCAACAAGTAAAATGAAAGAATGCTGTGGGCTCCCTAATGGTGCAATTGTCTTAAGTATTAGAGCAAGTATTTAATGCAAGTATTAGCACCATCTGGCACCCTTTGAGATCCGTAGACCACATTAAGAGTCATTATTAGCGCTTTAACAGAACAGTTTCATCAATGCCGGTAAGTCAGTAAAATTCTAACGTCGGTCATTTGTACTGGCCAACCAGTAAATCTTTCACGTCTTGGTCTACAGTGAGTGAATCTACATATTTTGCTTTACAGGTATATGCAGTTTCTATACACTATACATAGCGAATGAGCAACAAAATCTATTTCTAAAACATGCAAATTTGTGATCTTAGTATTGCATGAAGGTTCTATTAGTTTCCCATAAAGAACATTAAAATACTAACTGTATATAATACGAATTGTTATTTTCTATTACCCACTCAATGTGTAATTTTCAGGAGGTTCGCACACGTTAATTACGCCAACTTTAACGTCTCAGCATAAGGCAAGGACGGAGGAGGGTGTGAAAACTGCCATCAACTGCAACCCGCAGACTGCAAGACAGCATTGAACTTGCGGTACAGGGACGCGTGGGGGAATCTGCTATAGGCGGAGAGGGAAGAAGGGATGTACAGAGGAGTATAAAGAATCACTCGGCTGCTTGGTCCAATGATAGATCTGCATTTAAACGCCGGTCTGGGTTTGGTACGGGTCATTTAACACCAAATAACTGGTCAGAGTCAGGCCATGAAGGCAACACATACTGTAGAGAAGTCATCACACCAAACCAAACCAAACCAAACCTGTACCACAGACTTGGCACACAGGGAGTTTTAGACTCTGATTAATAGGAACATGTTCAGAGTAAGGTGCTCTTCTCCCGGAAAGTCACTGGAATAATGTGTGTCATGATACCGCAAAGGAATATGTGCTACACAAAACCAAGTTCAAGTCAGGTGCGTTTATTGATTATAGTATCTGATATCATAATATAATTCCCCCACGACACCCTTTTTCCTTAGTATCCTTGCCTTTAAGCGTTTTTTTCAATTCATTAACTGACACTGCTCAGATGTTTTCCAGAAACACTGGACGTAAATCTCTGACTCTACGATATTTTTCACTGCATGGTACGATAGGCATCGAAGGTGCTGATTAATTCTAATTCACGAGGACTTGTGATATGTGTGACTGCTGACATGGTGCGCTTTTCGTCAATCAAGAGGAGACGTTTATCGAGCGTGTTCTGGAAGGAGTCTCCTGTTTCAGCGCTTTTGTAACACGCCTGACGCAAAGCTGTTTAAGTTGTCCCACATGAGGAAGGCTTCAGGATGGAGAGCTTTTCTGCTTCGTCAACATGAAGAGCTGTATTTTTCTTTTTCTTTTTTTTTTTCTTTTTTGGATTATTGACTTCTAGAGACAGAGAGAGAAACAAAGACTGGTGGGGGAATAACTGTTTACAGCTGTTATAACGTAAGCGATAAAGCAAGTTGTTTTTTTTGAATGAGGGTTGTTTTTAGTTTTTTAATACAAAAGATGACAAACTGCTGTGAGGCATAGAACACTTTCGGACGTGCCGTTATCGGAAAACTGTCAGCTTCAAACCACGTATCACATCATCCTGCTGCTAATTATAATCTTATAACAGTTCACTTGGCCATTATTTTATTTCTTACTTATCACCCACCCCAGTTACTGTCTTAATCCAATATAAAATTACATTGTTTAACATCTTTAAATAAAGAAGACTGTAGTGTACTCTAGACCAGCGGGTCCCCAACCTTTCTTGTACCACGGATCGCTTCCATGCATGAAAATGTTTCCGCGGACCGAGTAGAGGCGCGGGGGATCGCATAGCGGGTGTGGAGCTTGTGTATCACCTGTTGCGATGAACCCGTAACTTGGGAAGGAATCTTGGTATTTTCATTTAAATGCAGCTTTCTTTTTGCTGGCAGTCCCCTTCTGGCCCTTCTGCTGTCCCATCGTTTGCTCGTTCGTTCCCGAAAAAGCTCTCTGGTGAATTTTGTTTTTGGCAATTTTTTTTTAAGGGTTAGCTTGTGTCGCTGATGCATGAAATGGTGTGCCAGAGTCAAGTGCGGTAGTGAGGCGAGGGCGGAAACAGTCGCTTTTCAAAATAAGACCTGGAAGACTAATGAAAGAAAAATAAACATAATTTTAACCACGGAATCTTTTCTTTGCGGCCCGGTACCAAATGATCCACGAACCAGTACTGGTCTGCGGACCAGGGGTTAGGGACCTCTGCTCTAGTGTACTCCTGCGTGCCTGTCCCAAGCGCGGAGAAACGGGGAGGGTTGTGTCAGGAAGGGCATCCGGCGTAACAAGCTCTGCCAAATCGAAAATGCGGACAAGAAGATAAGGAAGCAAGGAATGTTCTAGTATCTTCAGCTAAGAGCGTTTATTATTTACACGTAGCCCTAAATCTTTTTCCTTCATCTTTGCACTCCCCCAGCTGCCTTCTTTTCATTTTTGCTTTCAGTTTCCTTCTTACTTTTTAAGTGCATCTGATTGCCATCCTCTGTGTAATATAAAAGTTAGTAATGTGACAAAAAACAAGTTGCTAAAAAGAGCTGAAAAAAGTGAGCGAGTCCCAACAGATGTAATAAAACTACAGAAAGCTCTAAAGTAAAACGCAAGCAGCAATGATTCTGAATCTGAATATCATTCCTCGAAACAGTACTGACTGAATATACAGTCCTCTCCGAAAGTACTGGAACGGCAAGGCCTAACTGGCCAAACTGTTGCGTTCTTCTTTGTGATGCTTTTCCAGGCTTCTACCACAGCTTCTTTCAGGTGTTTCTTTTTTTTTTTGGGCGGGGGAGGGATGGGTCTTTCTTCATTCACCTCTTCAGGATGTTTCTTTAGACTTCTGAATTCATTCTGCTGCTGATATCACGAGTTGATCATCAATAAAGATTAACGAGTCCATTCCTGAAGCCGTGCCCGGGCCATTAAGTAACTATATCCAACGTGCTTGACCGTTGAGCTTGTATGTTTTGATCTTTGTATTCCTTTGTATTTGCTGCTGATGGGTGATTTGTATCTTGTGGTAAGGCCTCTATAAGTCGCGCTCAAAAAAAAAATTTCAGTGGGCGTCGTTATTTATCTCCAGAATATTCATGTTTTTATAGTAAATTTAGTAATATACTATATATATATATATATATACATTGACTACGGCGTAAAGTCAGACACCCAAGCAACCAGCGTTGACGTGCTGACTAACTTTCCTATTCAGAAATGAAAGCTTACGCTCCACAAGAATTCTATTAGCGCGCTCACATTAGAGGTCATGCTTTATTAAACCTGAACCAAATTGTGTCAAGATTGCATCATGGACGTTACGATGTCTTCTTCAGCACTGTAACTTCGGCAATGGAACGAAAAATAAAGTTAGCAAAGCAGTACAGACACCTCAGGGACACCAGATGGTCACTAAGTCCTTTGAAAATGCAAGACATGGTCATCTAAGCAGGGTCACTGATGTCCATCTGAAAGAGAGTACGCCCTGCTCTCGTCCCGTGAACTCGCCCCATCTGGAGCCTGGTGTCCCTGAACTTCCCAGTCTGTTTCCAGCCTCGGATTGGAACGCAGCCTCAGAATACATTTACTAGTCTGTTCCAGGCATTGGTTTGGAAAGAATTTGTCCCATTTGGTCACCATTACACTCGTATTACCCAATATATTAGACAAAATAAGAGGAAAAAAAACATATTAGACATTACAAATATCATATTATTATTATTATTGTACATTTAATTACACGCACAGTTCCTACACACAACCACTAACCTATGAAAATAGTGCAACTTGTTGGATGATGATGTGCGGCTGAAGAACATCGTGATAGGCAGTTTCTGGCGCTGTCTTTTTATATGCATATTTGTAGGGTTCCATCGCTCCATCAAGTGCATTCCAGAACCGCAATGCACGCACCATTTACACACAGGCCTACAGTCCATACGTACAGTCATTGTAATTTTAATACAGGAGTGTATAATTTACTCAGATAACCGAGCGCGCGCTGTATCATTTTCACTGTCTCGATCAACTTTTTAATGAATATACTGCATTTAAAAAAACGCGATAGAGTGAAGCCGCGAAAGTCGAAGCACGATGTGCCGAGGGACGACTGTATTCTCTCGCTGAATACTTAAACAGAAACTCCTGCTCATTCATTCAGTTATCCAAATAGCCTATCACGTGGGAGTAGTTAATGCATAAAATCATGTAGATACAGGTCAAGAGATTAAGTTAAATGTTCACCTCAAATGTCAGAATGAGGGGGGGGGGGGGCTGGGGGGGACATCTGGTCTATTTCCAATCTTTAACTGTCCTGTCTCAGTGAGAGTGCACCCACTGTAGCCTCAGACTCCTGTTCTTCGATGACAGAAGTGGGACCAAACGTGAACTTCTTCCATTGTAACCCATCCATCTCGGCGTTCAACATGTTACTGTACATGTCCTCAGATGCTTTACTGCTCAGCATGGTTATAAAGAGTGGTTCTTTGAGTTACTGTAGTCTTCTGGCCAGTCATTCATTGACCAGTCTGGTCGATCTCCTCTGACTTCTTTTATCCAAAAGGCATTTCCATCCTCACTCACTGGAGGATGAGTTGTCACACCGTTCTGTGTTAACTCTACGGACTGTCGTGTTTGAAATTCCCAACAGGTCAGCAATTTCTTAAGATACTCAATCCAGCCCATCTGGCACCATCAAAGTTACTAAGATCACATTTTCTTGTCTTTTGACCTGCATGAATTAATGCACCGGCCAGTGAGTGTACACAGATTATACACAGAAAGCGTAAAATCAGGTTTCTCTCCATAATGCATGTAAAGGAATTTGATTACATTCATGGCTAAAAAAAATGATGACAGTGGAACAAATCCTTAAAAGGAAATGCGGTCTTTAGCTAAACGCAGCAGGGCCTCGGCCACTTTCGCTACGTTAGATTAATCTACGATAAGATCTGCACGCGGGACAGCGGATTCCCAAGAACCTCACTCAGAGCGTTGCTTTTCTAACGCTACAAGTGCAGTATGGTAAATTATACAACAGGAACGAGAGAAGGTAGAACAGTGGTAGCATCTGTACCCTGGTAATAAAGTCGTTTCCCTTTAAGGGAAGGTATTGTGTGAAAATGAGTATCACGCAGTAGGGTTAAAACGGTAACGCGCTCAGATGTGGAGGAGTTTCGACAGAGGTGTGCAGGTCTAGTCTTAGCACACAGACGCTCTGTGCAGTTCAGTATCTGTAAGCAGATCGCTGCATATTTAATAAATCCGAAGGAGACAGCATAGGCCACACTGACATGACTCCAGCTAACTGAAGGCTGAGAGAAGTGGAAAGTAAGGTGAGGATGCAGGGAGAGTGAGTAAGAGAGAGAGAGACAGAGAGAGACAGAGAGTATGGTGGCAGTGTGCCCAAGTCTGTGAAGAGCTAGTGTCTCGGCTCAAGCTTCCGTGCATAGCTACAACTCAAATTCAGACTTGTACTGAGAGCTGAAGTAAGGTGACCGAACAGACAGCACGGGACCACATAAAAAAAATGTGCTCTGTTCACTAATTCACAATGGAAGATCAAATTTTTTGCCAGAAATAGTAATATTTGAAATGACCAACTTTGAAAATGTACAAATTTTGAGATACAGTAACAGGGGTGTGATATGTTATGATAATGTATTTATTTATTTATTTATTTTTTTACATTCTTTTTCCTTTCGGCTACTCCCGTTAGGGGTCACCACAGTGGATCCTTTTGTCCGCATAATCGATTTGGCAGAGCTTTTAATGCCGGATGCCCTTCCTGATGCAACCCTCCCCATTCATCCAGGCTTGGGACCGGCACGCAGAAACACACTGGATTGTGTACCCCATTGATTATTTTTTTCTGAATAAATTTCATTACAAACTGACTGGGTGGTGCAGTTGTTAGCACTGTCGCCTCACAGCAAGAAGGTTCTGGATTCAAACCTGCCAGCCAATTGGGGACTTTCTCTTAGGAGTTCGCTCCCCTGGCTGGTTGGGTTTCCTCTGGGTAATCTGCTTTCCTCCAACAGCCCAAAGACATGCAGATTAGGTTAACTGGCTTCTCTAAATTGCCCAAATGGATGTCTGTCTCAGTGTTAGCCCTGCGATTGACTGGCCACCTGCCCAGGGTGTTATCCCGCCTCTTACCCAAAGTCAGCTTGGACTTGCTCCAGCTTCCCCACGACAAAAACATTTTGTGCTTGATTTTCAAAATTTACAATGATGGAAAAAAAAA
The DNA here is from genome assembly GCA_025674565.1 of Synodontis membranacea. Taxonomy (NCBI): domain Eukaryota; kingdom Metazoa; phylum Chordata; class Actinopteri; order Siluriformes; family Mochokidae; genus Synodontis; species Synodontis membranacea. The sequence continues at coordinate 11,653,124 of JAOVYU010000063.1, read as the reverse complement.
AAAAAAACACGTTTTTTTGTTGTTTTTTTTAAGACTTTCTGAAAAGCAGTATGGGCAGACGGGGTAAGACTACTAGAAGTGATATCATCCGGACAGATTACAGTTTATCAGCCAGGAACTACTGGATCCAGGTTTATTGATTTAGCGTGCTTGATAACAGGAAATAAAATTTATCCGGAGGGAGGGGGAGAAAAAAGAACTTCAGGAAATGCAGTGTGTAGTTACACTATTACAGCCATTACGGTTCACAGTTCCGTACCTGTTTTCATAAGGATGTCTTTATAAGATAAAGGAGGTCACTTCGCCAAGCATGCACATCATCTGCAATCAGACAGGATGTGTAAATACCTCTGTCCTTAGCTGTCTGTGAGCTCTGGCTCTCCTTATCTTGGTTCTTTCATATGTGATCAGCAAGTCACCTGATTTGAACTACTGGAGACGTAAAGAAATATTAATGACCCGAGAAACCTATTGGCATCGGACTTGATCCCCAGTTTATTCATTTCATTCGTTCATCTCCAGTAACAGCTTTATCCTGGTCAGGGTGGTGATGGTAGATCTGGAGTCTATCCCAGGAACACTGGGTGAGAGGCAGGAATACACCCTGGATCGGCTGCCAGTCCATCGCAGGGTGCGATATACACACACATATTCACATATGGGGCAATCTGGCATAGCCAATCCACCTACTGGCATGATGTAGGAGAGGAAAACCCAGGGAGAACTTGTGAAACACAGCAAAGACAGTCACCGGAGCTCAACACTGAAAACCGTGCCACGATGCTAAAGTTTACTATCGAGTCATTTTCATTTTTATTCACGTGCAAACCTACGGGCTTCTGTAGGTATGTTGTGAGTTATGGCTCACCGTAACAAGTATCTGGCTGAACTTTATTGAGCATAAAATGACCGGATTCACTGTTTTATTAAGTATAAAATGACTCAATTCATTAATACCCCAGGAACCTTTTTTTTTACGTCGCTATTATAAACCGGGATTTTGGTGGGCAATTTGTTAAGCAAACTTGCCTACGACGTTCTTTCTCTATTTTAATACCAAGCCTTATTTTTCTCTTTTGTTTTAACATCCTCCTTAAACAGGCCGAGCCGGACACAAATCCTGAACCTATCAGTGCAACGAGTGGAACATTCGGAGAAGTGAAACATTACAGTACTAGTAATCAGTTGCTGGGAATGTAGCTTTAAAACGTATGTGTATGATCTTACATCTCCAGAGTACATTACCTCCTTAGGCAGTGGGAAATGCTGTTCATTTAAGCAGTTCATTTAAGCATTTACATCTTGTTCCGGACTGTATCGGCACCTCCTCTTTCACTATGCGTGCTCAGATAATGCCTACGTTATTCTTATTTCATTTGTTCATTTGTTCATTCATTGATTTAGTTATCCTGGTCAGGGTTGCAGTGGCACACTGGATGCAAAGCAGGAATACACCCCAGACGGGACACCAGTCCATCACAGGTCCCCACGCGTAGCACAAACACATTCCCACACGTGTGCTTATTTATGGACAACCATGGTTTTTTTGGAGGTGTGAGGAAACTGCTGAACCCAGAGGAAACACACATGGACACGGGTAGAACATGTGAAACTTCACTCCACATTTTTCACGTGTTTTACCAAAAAAAAGCTGTTATTCATTCACAGTTGTTCGTAAAAGGGAACTGTACAGATTTTACCATAACTGTGAAAAGAGCTAAAACTCTGATTACAAATTAATAAGTGACACGTCGTGCTTTTTACCAGTTGTACTTATATTCAATGTTACTTCATCGTTCAACAAAACTAGTTCCTGTTGTCACGAGTTACAGCAGCTGTAAGCAGTCATTCCCTCACTAGCCTGTCTTCTTTACTCTCCTTAGAAATTAATAATACAAAAAACAGAGCTTGTCGTTTTACAGAGTAGCCGAAACATGAAAACCCTTTTGTCCTGTGGTGGAAGAATCCTGCGGTGGACAGACTCTCATTAATGCCAGATCAAACTACACAATATTTTTGTCTTTCATGATGGTCACCATGTCCGGTTAGGCATGTCAAAGTGCCACAAATTCCTCCCATTGTCTCGGTCAGGACACTGGCAACACCACAACTTTGACCTTGACCCAATCATGATTCAAATCCTTGCATGTTGTTGGAAGGAGGGGGTCGAGAAATTGTCATTCAGGGCCACGGAAGGAACATCAAGTAATAACATGTTGAAGGAGTTTTCAAACTAGGTGAGAACATACACAAAAAATAAAAAAAACCTTACATGCTAGACTTTTCCTCTGGGTGTAGACAGCCGTCCCAGACGCCACATCGCTTGTTCTTTGATTATGTCTCGCTACAAGGCCTGTTCGTCGTTCCCAAAGTTCATAATCAGGCCCAATTCTGGAAATTTGTTGGTCATGTCAAAACTGATTCTGGCATAGTAGAAAACTCCACTGTATAAACAATCATACGTTTCTTTCCTTTTCTTTACGTTACAACAGTCTGCTTATTATCGTCCTTGTATAATGTGTCCATATGAGGCACTGTAAACTAGCTGTTACTATGGAAACCATAATGTATTTTGAAAGAGCGCATTAATATGAACATCTGCACTTGACTTAAAGCCGGGACTACTTTCACAGCTGCTGATATAGAAAATGAACCAACACCTTCTAAGCAATCATACTGTACACTACAGAATTCAGCTATGCTGTGGTATAAATGTGTATGCAGGTTTCATTCTGTCCAGCTCGTATGCAGATGTTTGGACGTCAGATAAGAACAACTGGAAGAATATTGCGCTTTAGTTGCAGCTGCAGTGTGTAGCCCCGCCCACAGGCGCGCCGGACGGTCCCGGCGCTCGGCCCTGCAGCTCGCGACTTTCCGTTTTTACACCTTTTCAGCCGTATATCAACATTTTCCTCGCCGGTCTTTGTCTATCCTGGCTGTGAGATGACCTTGCCTGCTGCACCGTGTGACCAGTGAGTTTCTGATTCTCACTGCTCCCTGGCTTTAAAGCCGCATTGTGCCACAGCAGCCTACAACACCAACAAGCCAATTAGTGCTTATAATGAGCACTCACTCGCATGGCCTTAACACTTCTTTTTTTTTTTCTTTTCATTCAGAGGCTTGAGAAGACCTGGACTGAGGATGTAACCTGATGCATTTTTTTTTTTTAAAGCATCACGCGGGCGCGCACTCTGCCTTTTAATGTCAGTCTAAATCTAAAGGCCCAAAAAAAAAACAATATTCCTTGCAATAAAAAAAAAAGAAAGAACAAAGGCACCAGTTCATTAAGCCGTATGTGAGAATAGCTAATGTTTTTCGAGTAGGTACAAACTGATTTAGACTTAAATTGCATGGGGTCCAAGATGAACGCGCGTAGTCCTAATTAGCGGGAAGGAGCGACCCCTCCTCCTGGACACGCGGGGAAAACGCAAGGTTAAATAAGTCCATGGGTCTCCAAGCTGTGGCCCAACGTAAAGCAAATGTGCACAAATGTCAGACGATCTGTATCACTAATAATAATAATAATAATAATAATAATAATAATAATAATACAGTGCCCGTTTGGAGGCCTGTGCCAGTCGCGTTTGGTAGTGCAACCAAAAAAAAAAAAAAAACACACAGAGTAGCTGATGCTATTGAACGGCAGCATGGCGTCTGCAAGGAATGAACTGATTTATTATGCCAGAAAACAGACTACACCGGGCAATATGCCGAAAATAATCCAAAACACACCAAATCACGGGTCCACAATGTGCTCTCCTGCCATAATGCTGTGCACAAGACTGGCATTCATAGTGTTCTCCTTTGGATGCCGGACAGGACAGTGTCTTCTGTCTGCGGTCGGTTTCTCTAATGTATTGTTACAAACTAACATCATCAAAGGACAGAATCGTTTAAAATAGCGCTTTGATCTTAAGCGGCACGTGCGCTTGCGCCTCGCTCGTCTCCAGATGAGAAGGTGACGGAGCTTTAGGCGATGATGATGATGCTACTGTACGCGCCTTGTGTCTGGGCGCTGCTCACGGCCTCGGAGAAGAAAGACATCATGATAAAGGTGCAGGAGCAGTCAGGATGGACGGCCGACTTTGAACTTTTTTTTTTTTTTCCATTTTTTTTTTCATGCAAGTTAGGGCTATGCAGTGCAGTGTAGGGAAGAAAAAAAAGAAAAAGAAAACCCAGAAAAAAAAGAAAAGAAAAAAAAAAACACAAATGCATGCACACACACACACACACCCCTCTTCACGTTTTCCTGCCTGCTACTTGAAGAGACGACTCCAAAACGAAAATACCCCAATGATGCTTAATAATGCTGTTTGTTTGTTTGTTTGAAATGAAACAAAATAAATAAAAATCCAAAACAAAAAAAAACCCAAACAAACAAACGCTGCTCTTCCACTCACCTTGAGCTGTCGTTCCCCGGGTGCTGAAAACGCTTGCTATCAAAGTGGCCACATACCAAATCATAGTACTGTCGCCGACCAGGAATAACAGCTCAGCGTGGCCCTTTCAATATTTTGCACATAGTCGATTTCTGCGCACCGCACCGTTTTTTCCCCGTTATTCATATCATATTCCCCTTCTCACTTTCTCTCTCTCTCTCTTTCTTTCCGGCGTCTCCCTTCATTCTTGCCCCTGCCCGCCTTTCTTATGGCATCCTCATCCTCATCATCATCATCATCATCTTCTTCCTCATCCTCCCCCCCCCGGACACCTGCACCAACACACTCGTGGAAGACGGAGACGCTTCTCAAGCGCGACGCGAAACCCAGTGCGGGAATTCGGACCCCCGGCTCCGCCCACGCAGCGCTGTCATTCGCTGCCACTGCAGCGCTGGAGCGGGAAATGCAGCAGCAGACCACGCCCCTGTTACCTTTTGATTGGCTGACGTAGCGAGGAGTCGGCCAGCGCATTGGTTAATTGTGCGCGTAAGACGGAACGCGGTTACTCAAGGTGAGTTGGAGCGTGCTAGTGTAGTGTGTGTAGCGGTGGTGCAGCCGCAGTACCCTGCGTGCGCACAGATGCGCATTGCATCCCCAGCGCACCACTGGTTCCGCTCATCAGCCCTGCTCAGAGCAGCCCGTCGCTGTAAAATGAAGCTGACATATCCAATCACTGCAAGGAGCAAACGTCTCACTTTTGCTGATTGAAAATCTGTAGAGTCACCAAACTTTCAACTTATGTTCTAACATCAAGCTTATCAAAACTTTACACTGGCTATCTTGAAATAGCTACAATGATTTTTGTTTTTGTTCTTGAGAAGAAGAAGAAGAAGAAGAAAATCAGTAACACAATGTTCACCCAACATTCATTCATCTTCAGAAAACAATCGATCCTGGTCAGGTTATCCAAGGAACACAGTGGGAATATCAGTCCACTGCAAAAGCACCATATACACATGAGACAATTAGTTTATCAGGTGGGAAGAAGAATCCAGAGAACCTGCAGGAAGATTATGGGTAGAACATTCAACACAGCGTAATCCAATCATAGTCCTGAACCAGGAACCAAGGATATCGTACCCCAGTAATTATCCAAAGGTACCGAGCAAATCAAGAACAGCATCAAACAGAAAAGAAATAAAAAGGACCAGATATATTACCTGTATTTAGTAGACAAAGATATTAACCCACTGGTAAAAAAAAAAAAAAAATAAATAAATAAATAAATAAATGTAAAAAATGGACAATGTATTTTTGCACAGCAAATACAAATTCATTTTACGTACACCTTCTTCATGCACAGTGAAAACAATAGGCAAAGGGAAATTGGTAGTAAAATTAGTATTTTTTTCTTCTTCTTCTTAGATTTTGATTCTTTCAATTTCTTGTACTTCACTGACTGAGTCTCAGGCCTGAGTGAAGTATTATTCCCTGACAATGTTGTGCTCTGCATTGTTTTAATCCCACCGAGATGCTGAAGATTCCCACGAGAAACCACTTATCAAAGATAATGAATGCACTGAAAAACACAATGGACAGTGGTAAACTGCATTCAGTGACACTTTTTTTTTTTCCAGAAGGGAATTCACAGCTCTGCACATCACATTAATCATTCTTAATGAGACGTGATTCGTCCACAGCGGTTAGAAGTGCCACAAATTGGAGACGTTCGTACAAATCACATACTGTAATTATTGTACATGCATCACCTATTATCTGCATTTACATATTTAGTAATACTCTTCAGGTCGACGTCTTCTGGACGACACCACTGCAGTGGAGTAGAGCAAAAGTGGGAGTCTGTTTCGAATAAAAATCACTAGTTTTCTTGTCACAGCTCAAAGGATTGAGCAACGAGGAGGTTTGACTTGGGCTTGATCCAACAACCATGTGTTATACTCAGTTACACAACACCAAAGCCTGTAAGTATGTTGCATATAAACCTGCCCACGTTTATATTCCAACAAACACACCTGCACATAGAGCTATTAAAAGACCATCACGCTGTCCTGATAATGAATTCCAACAGACACACTGACATACGTTGCATGTCCATTTAGAGAAGTTGTCTTCAGTACATACTGCGATCTAATCCCTTGGGTTTGGAATTAAAGATTCAAGATTCTTTATTTGTCACACATATAGTTACACAGTGAAATGTATCCTGAACTGTTTTTTCTTAGACTGTGCAATTTAACTTAAAGTAACTTAAACTTAAATTGGTTTTAAATTAAAGTAAAAGATAAAAAGTATTAAAAAAATATGGAAAATAGTATAAAAAATAGGTAAAATGTAAACAGAAAAAAAAAATACAATACACTTTACATTTTTTACATTAAACATATTTACAAATTACAGGGTGAGATGAATAGATGTGCAAGAATAAGCTTATAAGTCCAGTTATAGTTAAAGTGCATTGCGCAATGTCTGCACAACAGTGTAGGACCTGAGTAATGCAGAACAGCATTAACAGTGCATTATAAAGTGATCGAATAACAATAACACTATGAATGGGAGAGTGGCATGTCCTGGTTGAGGAGTCGAATGGCCTGTGGATAGGAACTCCTCCGTCTTTCCGTCTTCCATAATAGTGCGGAAACTTCTGCCTGATTGAAGAAGCTGGAACAGTCCATTACTGGGGTGATTGTCAAGTCCTTAACAATCCTGGTTGCCCTGGTCTTACATCTCCTGGGGTAAATGTCCTGCATGGAGGGGAGAGCTAACCTGCAGCAGAGTTCCACTGCCCGGATCACTCTCTGGAGGGCTTTCCGGTCCTGGACACAGCTATTCCCAAACCAAGATGAGATGTTCTGTGTGAATGTACATTTGATTGCATGTACATTAACTCCAGTAGCTTGGATCTGATGCTGACTGTTAGGAAAACAAATGTAGTCTAATCAGCCTGTCCAACAGGGCTAAAGTTTAGGATGTGGGTGTTATTCCAATTTCACAGACAAAGCCTGTGTTTTTTGGGGACGCTGTGTGGAATTAAAAAAAAAAAGACCATTTAATAAACTTCTCAAATGAATTATGCCCTAACTGCAATAAAACTACAGGAAAATGTACTGAATGTAGTTCAGGGGTGACCGTTTTACACCAGGACCCACCAACAGGCAACAACTCCTGGGAGTATAACGGGTTAGACAAACAACGCTAAAAATGATTTTGCCAAATGTGCCATTTTGCACTCAGCTCAGTTTGTGCTCAGATGCACGTGAAAAAAAATAATGGCGTGGAGGATTCATTTGTATTTTATGAATTGCTGTATAGAGGAGGACATGTAAGGTCACTTGCTCCTATAGACATTTTCACTTCTAAAGCGCTGCTCACTCTCAAAGGTGCTGAAACATCAACTTCTAGATCAAGAGCAGTGTGCCTCTGTGGAAATAAGCCCTAAGAAGTGCATGAGTGGTTTTCTCTGGAAAAAAGTATGTTGTGACCATTATAGGCAGACGTAGTGCACATATTGTTTTACTGGGATGTGATCTGTTCTATATCGATAACCTGGTGATATATACTGAACACAAAATATAAACGCAACACTTTCGGTTTTGCTCCCATTTTGCATGAGCTGAACTCAAAGATCTGAAACATTTATACATTTACAAATATTGTTCATAAATCTGTCTAAATCTGTGTTAGTGAGCACTTCTCCTTTGCTGAGATATTCCATCCCACCTCACAGGTGTGGCATATCGAGGTGCTGATTAGACAGCATGAATATTGCACAGGTGTGCCTTAGACTGCCCACAATAAAAGGCCACTCTGAAATGTG
>JAOVYU010000063.1:11542981-11553233 GCA_025674565.1 Synodontis membranacea | reverse complement strand
TATATTTCAGTTTAAAGCATCCAATCAGTTCACAAATGTAGAAAACAACAGCAAGAATAGTCCATTGTCCGCAGTGACATTTTCATACTGCTCTATATAGTTAACACTACAGACGTTCTTGTCTTTATAGACTCCAGTGAAAAAGTGTAACGGACTCATGTGTCACAAGAAAGCATTCAATCTCTCATATACTCCCCTTTTGTATAAACAAGGATCTATATTCTAGGTAAGGGATTTAAATTGTATACTGTCATGATATGCCAAAAATAATTAAAATAAATAAAAAAAACCCCAAAGAAATAAACAAAAACATTAGATTCTACACACTCCTAAAGATTACTAAACTGTACCTTGCCTTGTTGCTGGTGTGTTGGCCTCAAGTGTACGCCATTGTATCATTACTATAATCATTTTTTTATTCTAGTAAGTAGTGTGATTTCAAAGCTTAAAGCTAAAAATGAATTATGGAACATTTATGTACACTATATGAAAGTCACAGCCATATGTGCTTGTTGAACATCCCATTCCAGATTTAGTCAAAACCTCCACTCTTCTGGGAAGGTTTTCCACTTGATTTTTATTGCGTGGTTATGGGGATTTAGTGAGGTCAGCCACAAGAGCATTAGTGAGGTCAGGCACTGATGGCAGTTGAGGAGGCCTGGAGCGCAGATGTTCCAGTTCATCCCAAAGGTGTGCAGTGCGGTTGAAGTCACGGCTCTGTGCAGGACACTCGAGTTCATCCATGCCAACCTTGGCAAGCCATGTATTCAATAACCTACAGTAGATTTCTGTACAGTAGCATTGTCATGCTGGATCAGGTTTGGGCCTTTTAGTTCCAGTGAAGTGAAATCGTAAAGCTACAGCATGCAAAGGCATCATATACAACTGCCTGATTTAAACTTTGTGGCAACAATTTAGGGAAGAACCACATACGGGTGTGATGGTCAGGTGTCCGCAAACTTTTGGTCATATAGTGTTCTTAAATCATTTTTAAAGATATTCTTTATCTAGTTGAAAGACACCTAATAAGATACATATTAAAGGTAGACTCAGAGTACCAGTCAAAAGTTTAAACACCCCTAGTCATTCCTAGGTTTTTCTTAAAATCAGAATTACATGATAAACAAAAAAACACACACACACACACACACACACAAAAAAGTTTCATATTTTAGACTTGGTATACATCGTACGATTTTGGGCTGTCCAAGAGGAAAAATAACCAACGTGAAACAATTGTGGTGATTTCTTTGGTCTTAAACAGTGGTCCTGTGTCAAAGTGTGTATTACCTTGATGACAGCTTTGCACACTATTGGCATTGTGTTAACCTGAGGCAGTCACCTGGAACACTTTTCAATTAACATGTGTGTCTTGTCAAAAGTTCTTTAGTGGAATTTCTTGCGTTCTTAATGTGTTAGAGATCATCAGTTGTGTTGTGTGAAGGTAATGTTGGTATACGGCAAATAGACCTACAGTATTCCAAAACTGTAGTGATCCATATTACTGTATATCAAGAAAAATGAAAGTCCTTAAGACATACTGTATAGTGCCTTTAAAGAAATAAAAATAAAGAAAAACCTTTGAATTAGATGGTGTGTCCAAAGGTTTGAGTGGTATTGTGTGTACCCTTGACGGTACCACCACCAGTGACAACTGACAGTACAGCTGAATACAAATTTCGTCAAAAAATGAGTGCATACAGTGTAATACCATGTAATATAGAGATTCCCTTTTAAACAAGTGAAACCTCTTTAAAAAAAAAGTCCTACTATTACTATTTACTGTTCTACTCATTAAAAGCTGCCGCCAGTGTCTCTTTTTGTTCACCCACGACTCGGTTTCCATACACATTCAAAGAAATCGCAACACAATAGGAGCAGTTGTGCAGTAAGAGTGAACATAGGTAGTAAAGACTGAGTTGTTATCTCCAAAAGGAGAGCGGTCATCTTCTCTAAGGTGACAATGAAAGGAGATTGGTAAGGATTAACCAAAACAATTCTTTTCTGACAAGGCCATCAACTTATTGATGAACGAATCTGTTGATAGGCATGTCTAATGTACTGATATACATGTACATCAGTTACGTACTTCCATTGCAATTTCGATTGTATATTTCTGCGAATAAAAATGCTTTGGCTTGTATACTTAAAGAAAAAAGAAACAGAAAAAAACCCCACCGCAGCTGGTAATTGTTGTACTTCAGCCAAAGCTCGAAAGCCTCACATTCATCTGCTTGTGTTGCAATTTTCCCCCCATTCCCTCCTGTTGATAGCTTTGTGGCGAAATAATTATTTCTAGATGATTGTAGCCAATAATTGGACGCCTTCAATGAAACAGGTCCTAAACCTGGAAATTTGTAAATCAATAGATTAGTCAAGCAGCAGGCAGGAAGAAATGCTCTTTGGTTGAATTTTGAAAGATCAGACACAGGACATTGACAAGAGGAAAAGCCAATCTGTCTACAGCCCAGTGTGCATTATCGATGCCTGTGACTGACTAATGACTAACCAATAGACTACTTCTAAAAAGACTTGCTGAAAAAACAGATCGGCTGCTTTCCGGATAAGAACAGAACACGCTAATTTTGCTAATTTTGCTAATTTTGTATCTTGTTGCATCTTCTACTGTAGTGTATTTTGTTCTATTTTGGAATACTTCTTTAGTAATGTACAGTACGCTATGTGTCACATTTTTTTCTTTTTATGATGAGTTATTTTTATGATGCATTCCATTTTATGGACTCTTGAACCATGCATAATGTACAAAAATAAGCATCTGACATTTAGACAAAAGACTGTCTTTTGACTTGTACGTGATAGCTCTTCATCACATGCTGCTGAGATGACCGAAGAGTACTTGGTGAAAAAATTCCCTGTCTGATGGAATGGCAGGCATTTTCCTCCAGTCTGAAGTCCATCATCATCATCAAACTAATTTATATCTCTGGAAATCAGTTTTCTTCAAGAAGCTTTCTTGGGCAAGAAATATTCTATCCTCAGAAATTCAGTCAGTGGATCAATGACTCATCTCAGCCATTTCTAATCATGGCCGTTAACATAGCTCATAGTCGCAATGTTGAAGATTTCTTAAATAGAAATCATTGCAAAACCCTTTTTTTAATCGGTTCTAAATAAATACAGCTACCACTTACATGAAACTATGGTTTTTGTTGGTATCTAATAGGTTTGCTTAATAACATGACAACAAGTGAAGAAAGTGCATATTTCGGCAAAATTGCAAATATCTCTCCAAATATTGCAAAGAATGCCTCATAATTTTGATTATATATATAAAGTCTAGATCCATAGGCAATTATTTAATTATGACCCATAGGCAATTATTTAATTATGATCCATAGGCAATTATTTAATTATGTAATTAATTCTGCAAGTGTTCGTATACCATTGCCAAGGCTTCCTATTCAGCTACATTTGTGTGTCCATCATGCGCACTTCCTGTTTCTCGAAAATGTCTAAACACTTTGCTTTCATCAGGATGCTTCCTATTGAATTAGGCCTCAACTCCTCTAAGTGAAGAATCTTATCTTGTACTGTATACATGAGAACGAGTTCAATTCGATCTTCTATCCTTAGTTTTGAAGCCATCTTGGATGCGAAATAAGGAACAACTCCCATGGATCCAGACTTTCCAAACACCATGAATAAATAATGTAAACCTGGTGCACTTTCCGCTTAGACCCTGTTTATAAAATGCATGTTCGGTGATCGGTGATCACAAGTGGACAGCGCTAAAATCAAATGTAACAAACCACCAAGTTGCATTAATACAAACCAGTTGCTTAGGTGTCCTGGGACACATTTAACCACATTATCGTTTGTGGCGTAAATCCTGATACGTCACTGAAAAGGACATAAAAGGGTAATATGTCATTAATGCAGAATGTTTTGGTTGTTTTGGCGACCAAATGGAGAGTACATGGTTGTACATGATGTACATGGTTGGCGTGCAAGAAAATAATGAAGATAATGTTCCATGTTTAATGTTTGTTAATATAACTCTGCGTGGGTCCCTTTGACTTTTGAAGTGATGTACAGTAGGCAATAATGAATTCTGAACACAAGTGGTCAGCTGGACACCTGGGAGACACACGATATACGCAGGTTTAAACAGCAACGTGTCTCGGCTGTCCACTTGTGACCCAACTGCCCAAAACGCACTTTAAAACCAAGTGTAAATGACTTTAATGTTTTGAATAATAGCTTGACACACACTTACTGTACTAATGGAACACCATCACCATGGATTTCTTGGACATTACAGTATTCTTAATGAATAAAGTGATTTGCGATCACGGATGAGTCACTTTCCAATTTTTGCAAGATTTTACAAGAAGATGACAAGAGGACAATTTGCACGACCACTTTGTATTACTGCACAAAAAAAAAAAAAACAGTGTAAAGTCAGTGTCTAAAGCAGATGAGCTGAACCAGATGGATGTCTTTTTTTTTGACAAGAAAATCAATCAATCCTTTCGAGTTTATTGTCGAGCCTCACGGCTAGGCAAGGCGACAAAACCGTAGCTCATCTCATCACTGGGACAAAAGGAGCTTTTGTTGGAATGATTTATCTTGCCTTTAGAGGATCTTCTTCTCCTCATTTGTTATAATTCATTAAACTCATAGGACTCATCAGGCTTAAATCCCTCCGCTAACTTTACACCTCTCCTAATGGGTTTCACTGTAGTTACTGAATAATTCATAATAGACACATACAAAAATAAGTGAGTAAATGCAGACTGAAGAAACAAATCACCACCCCCCCCCCCCATGCTCTCAAATGTAATATAACATAAAAGCAAGCGACAACTCAAACGTAAAAATAGACTAATATAGTGAGATGTGAATATGAAGATAGAAGGCAATGAAATAAACATCTACCAGGAGTCTAGTATATTTCCGCTATTGCTATATGAATCGTCCTGAATGCAATGATCACTACAGTGTTATGCATTAATCTCAAAACATTTTGTTTCACTGTAGAACATGGCTTCCATCCTCATTATTCAGTAGCTTATAAATATCATTTGATTCAACACATTCCATGACTGCATTGCCTATTTTTTTTTACATCACATAATTAAACGGTGCCACAGGATACTAGCTCGAGGTCATAAAGTCATAAAGTCATGTCTGTGTGGGGTGTAGACTTATTTTTATCCAGCATTTAATTCTCTATTTTGAGTTGCTGAATTCAAAGTAATGTTTTTTTTTTGTTTTTTGTTTTTTTTTGTTAAAGGCTCACTTTAAGTGTTCTTTACAATCTTATCCATAAATAACTGAACACTTAAGAAATCAATGTCTCTGTTTAAGACGCTGCTTCCTCTAATGTCTGCATTAGGAAAGAAACCTTTTTGCAGACTTAAACACACACACACACACACACACACACACACACACATATATATGTGTGTGTGTGTATGCCATTTCAGCATGACATATTGTGGTTATATCTGTCAGACATTTGGTGCTTGACCTAATCCCTCCCCTCTCCCCTCACTCAAGCTGATAAGAAACCTCAGGGTCAGAACTGAGTGTAACTGACAGATGCCTCTTTTTTTTTTTTTTTTTTTACATGCACACTTGGTTGTGTGTAACAGTTTCACTAGTGTTTGAATAGTACTTAAGTCCATAGTTACATCTAAAGTCTGAACTCTGATGTAAACTGAACATTATCTATGCTTTCTACACATTTATTACTGTTTACCTTCACTCTGTTGTCTTTAATTTTGACTGCCCACTTTAAAGTAGATCAGTGTCATTGCTGTCATTGCTCCAGGGTCCTGGGTTTGATCCTGGGCTTGGGTTACTGTCTGTGCAGAGTTATATATATATACAGTGCCTTGAAAAAGTATTTTGAGATGTTCTGTGATTGACCAACACAAAGTAGCAGATGATTGTGAAGTGGTATGAAAACGATACATGGTTTTCAAAATTTTAAAAAATCCAGACTTGCAAAAAATCCAGACTTGCAGCTGTAATTGCAGCGAAAGGTGGCTCTACAAAGTATTGACGCAGGGGGACTGAATAAAAGTTCAAGGGGTATGAATACTTTTTCAAGGCACTGTATATTTTTATATATATATATATATGGTATTATATGGGTATGGAGTATAGGTATAAGTATTTTTAAGTATACATTTGTGGGCATTAAATTATAATTACATGCTGGAAAGCAGCAGAAGGATCATATCGGGCATAAATAGATGAATCACATTCAACTCCAATTCTATTCACGTCCGTAATGAAGTGGTGTAGCAGGTGGCATCGCTGCCTCACTGCTCCAGGGTCCTGGTTTCAGTTCTTCGTTGGTGACTGTCTAAGTGGAGCTTCTCTGCATGTTCTCCAAGTGTCCATGTGGATTTCCATCAGGTTCTACTCTTTCCTCCCACCTCCTAATAACATGCCATAGGTAGATGACTTTAATTAATAAAATTTGGCTTTTCAGATTGGCACGGTATGGTTTCATGGTATGCAGGAACATGCACCGCCAGGAGCTACTGCTTATAATGACACGTTCACAGACTGAGGAAACCCCATGCCCGTTGCCATGGCAGCGACAGAGACAAAGCCTGACAGGAGGGTACGTGCGAGGAAATACCTGCGAGTCATTTGTAAACAGCCACAGGAGACACAGAGGACATGACATTTTCTCAACTGTTTATATACTTTACCAGATCACTGTCATCTTTTTTTCATTTTCAAGTGCTTGGAACTGTATTCCTGGCATGTGGCAAAGTACATACATATAAATCTGTGTCACTGTCAGAATTAGCTTTGAATCTTCTTACATGAATCATAGTTCTGTATACATCCATGCTATTTCCACGGGTTATTCAGCAAGTAAGGAGATAGTTGTGAGGTGTCATCCAGATGAGGATGGGTTCTGTTTCGAGTCGGGGTTCCTCTCAAGGTTTCTTCTTACCTTTTTTTCCTTGTTTCCATCGCCTCTGGCTTAATCGTTAGGGATCGTGGAAATCTATTTCCGTGGAGGATTTCCGTGAAGCTGCTTTGTGACAATTCTTGAAAGCTCTCTAAAAAAAAAAAAAAAAAAAAAAAAAATCATTGAATTGAATAGTTGTCCACTCTGTCATGTGTAGTGGATTCTAGATGTCAGATTTCCGATTCACCTCAGAAATCAAGAATCTGAGGATCAGTGTTAATATAGCAAGCCATGATGGAGAGCTGAAAAAACAACTGAATGGCATCCTTGGCCAAAGAGTCTGGCTGTGCAGAGAGTCTCTCTGGGCATGAGGAATGCCATTCTCTGTCTCCATCTGTCACTCACAATGACACTAACCAATCATAGGCACCTGTGAGGTCATGTATGTAGACGGGGGTAGATAGCACTTTCTTCCGAGTGCCCTCTGACGCAACGTGAGTAGCAGTTTGGAAAAGATGCACAGAGGTTGACTTCAGGTGTCTCCTAGAACGCATGACAGTTTTTTGCCACCCATCTTGGCCAGTAGGTAAATAATTTAATAAATAAAATCGGTAAGGTCTTTCATTTTAAATTCAATGTACAAAACAGTCAAAATCTCCGTAACTGCAATTACAATCAAATTACTTACACGCGGTATTGAGCATTTTGAAGGACACTGTGCTGTTACTCAAAAAGGACATTTCAGGTGGACACTCAAGAGTAATTGCCTCTAATACATGAAGCGAGCTTTGCTTCGGTAACTCCAGTAAAACCTATTTAGGAAAAAAAAAAAAAGTATAATTACGAAAGAGAAACAATCAAGAATCAAAAATAGATTAATACATTTCAAAAAGAAAAATAAACCAGAAAAACTAAGCGGTACGCTCTGCCTCATTTCCAAACAACTTCCTCCTACTGGAGCAACTGCAGCATGCTGACCATCTGTTCATCTGTTCATCAGTACCATTATCTATTCATCTTTTGAGAATTCCTAATGGCGTCTGTAAATCATTCCTTACATTTTTTTTTCTTTTTCTTTCTTTTATTTTTTTTATTATTATTATTATTATTATTATTATTATTATTTATTTATTTTTTTTTTTCATTTTGGCATTGTGCTCTAATACACACCACTCTGGTAATTTTATCTAGCTTCCAAGGCAATTCGGCTTCAATATACTTCATGGTCCATATTAAATATAATAAACTTTTACAATTCATGAGATCTTTTTTTTTTTTTTTTTTTTTTTTTGCAGACTTTTCCCTGATCTGTCAGTTCCCGGAATCACTTCCACTTAAGCAGTTCTGCTGAACCCACTAGATGGCAATGCTACCTAGAACGGAAACTGTTCTTCTGGTAATGTTGTGCATTTAATCAGGTTGGTATAAGAGAATTTCTTGAAATGTAAAGGTCTGGTTACTTGCATCACTGTTTGTACTGAAGTACCACCGTTATAGTTCCTCAATTAATGGAATTCAGGGACACTGCAGCATCAGGGGAGGGTTACGAGGAAAATCTATGTCTTGAGGCCACAGTTGAGATTAACAGAGGTCAAATGGTGTGGGTTTTATTGTTGCTGAGCGTCTGTGAGGTCTGCTCACTGCACACTCCCCTTTTCAAGCATCCTGACTTTATACTTCCATGTGATGCCCCCGCTTCTATTCCTCCGTGGAGCCGTTATTGCTTTTGCACCAGGCAATAACAAATCACAGCGAGGGCTTTGTCTTCTTTTGATGGCTGTGTCTTGGCGATTGTGCGCACGTGTGTCTGGCCAGCTGGGCCTTTTGTTGCATGTAATGTGGATCATGCCCTCTAGTGACCTGGAGCCCCAACAGCACTGGATTTATAGAGTAAGAGAACAGGTTTCCGGAAGAGAAAAACATGGCCATATGGCACTACAACTTGACTGACAAAACGCAGGGGAAATCGAATCGTTCTAAAAGTTCTAACCAGCCAGAACCCTGATCCTGTTTTACTTCTTTAGTCCGTATATCTATAATTGTTTTTGGAAAAGTGGGGATTTTTGAACCCTCGAACAAACCCTACAGGTCAGTGTCTCAGATCCCAGAACAAAGATCGCTGCTCATAATTCCCAACTGAGATCTGTTTGAAAACATCACGCACTACTTTCACAGAATGTTCTAATGCCTGCCCGTGTCATCTGTTGTTTTTGATCGTAAGTGATGACTCAGTAGCAGTTTTAGACTACGGGGAGACACAACACATCAGTGAAAGGCGGGACATGAGAAGAAATATTGCTCTTGTTGTGTTGTTTGTGTTAAGGATTGATTAATTGGTTCTGATTTCTCAAAGTAAACTGTACAACAAAGGGCCTGTTTCATGCTGCTGATAAACAACAGTGAACTCGATATGTCCCCGAACAGTTAGCTACTTAACGCTTTCAAATAAAAAACACCTAACAGTGCATTCTTTCCTGCGCGGAAATATGATTGTATGCAAAGATTCGAGAATATTGAACTGATTTGGCTCATATCCATTACGTTATCACGTATACTGTACAGTAGCTATCCATCTGTGTTGATGCAAAGCATGGCATTCGCTGTGGGAGAAAATCTCACTAGCTGAAGATGTTTAAGACATATTTAAACAGATTGACTCTTTTTAACACCGCACTTGTTGTTAAACTGGGCTCTTACCCAATGTGATCTTGAAGGACAAATACACCTAAGCAAAACTATAAAGTATATAAAGACACTATATGGTCAAAAGTTTGTGGACACCAATAGTAACCAATCTGATGCCATGATTTTGGACGTACACGAGACAACTTGTGTTCTGTAGTGTTTCACTTCACTGGATGTTCCATGTTCCAGCAATGACAATGCACCTGTCCACAAATCAAAGTTCATAAAACTTTGGGTTATTTTGGGTGCGGACGAAGTTGAGTGGCCTGCACAGAGCTGTGACCTCGATCCCACTGAACACCTTTGAGATGATTGCTCTTATGGTTTAATGGGGATATCCTCATAGCCACGTTCCAAAATCTAGGAGAAAGCCTTCCCAAAAGAGTGGATGCTATTATAACACACAAAGGGAACTAGATATGGAATTGGATGTTCAAAAATCACACATCGGTCTGATGGTCAGGTTGTTCACTATATCAACCTTTGGCCATATAGTGCGGGTTGATAACTTTGGAAATCGGGCCATCCCCGATGGAAACTTGCATTTCTGCAGATTAAAGTACACTGCTTTTTTGCAGTCTGAAGACTACTACTATTAGGGTTGCCAACTGTCCCGAATTTTCCAGGACATCGCGAAATATCGCCAATATTTTGCGTTGTCCCGGA
>JAOVYU010000063.1:11309711-11322185 GCA_025674565.1 Synodontis membranacea | reverse complement strand
CTGATGATATGGCAAGAACAGAAAGACCATGTGACGGGCTGTTACTTCTGTTTGACTAATGTGTCTGGTTTCTCTGCCAAAAACAAGAAGTCAATTGAATATTCTAATTTGCCTTCAGCAATGAGACCCGTGCCACATGACGACCGTCTTCCGGTTCCGAAACCACCAGAGGATTCGATCTTAGACGAACCAGATGAAGAAACTGCAATGCAGGATACTGACAGTGACATTGACCCGGATTGTGAACCGTGCTCATCAGGCGATCTACATCGGATAACACAGTCCGAACTGAACAATTTGGTCAGAGACTTGGGTCTGTCAAAAGCAAAAGCTGAGCTGCTGGGTTCAAGACTGCAGGAATGGTGTTTGCTGTCACCAGGTACGTTAATTTCTGTGTTTCGAGACCGACATCATGATATAACCAAATTTTTTGCACAAGCTGACAGTCTCTGTTTCTGTTGTGAGATTGATGGATTGTTCTCAGCCTTTGATTGCGTTCACAACCCAGAAGAGCTGCGTCTCTTCATTGATTCGTCAATGTTAAACCTGAAAGCTGTTCTGCTACACAATGGCAACGTTTATCCTTCAGTACCTGTTGGCTATGCAGCACACATGAAAGAAACATATGAGAATATGGAACTGTTACTGAAGTACGTCCAGTATACCAGGTACAACTGGAATATCTGTGGAGATCTTACTAGGACTGCAGTTCGGCTATACAAAGTACTGTTGTTTCATCTACTAATGGGACAGCCATGCCAAAGAGTCGCACTATTCCCGACAGGACTGGCCACTCCGTAAAAACTTAGTTCCAGGACCGAAAAATGTGGCACATGAATCGCTTGTCGACCCGGCAAAGATATTTTTGCCTCCTCTTCACATAAAACTGGGACTCATGAAGAATTTCATGAAAGCAATGAACAAGGAAGGCGAAGGTTATCGTTAGTTAAGACAGATGTTCCCAAGAATAACTGATGCCAAGATCAAAAAGATACAAAAGAAAATCAATTAAATTAATTTAATAGCTTATGCGAACCGTAAACATTATTGTCAGTAAACATATAAATGTCTATTTCTCAGAGTTCCTACGTCATGCAGTAAAACCAAAACTAAATTTGTGCATAACCAGTAGGTACCTGTCATAATCAGCAAAAACCTTTCAAAAAAATTGTTGTGCAGTGTAATTAGTGGAGAATCAAGAACCTGAAGAATCAGAAATACGGGCAACAGACTGTCAGTTATTTCACTGTCAGTTAGTAATGTGAAAATTAATTCAAAAAAGTATCAGCTGTGAGGTGCTGATCAGTTGGTACTGATTCAACCATTACAGCTTTAGTTGAAATCTTTGTACCATAATGAGCACACTTCATGAAATTTCTTTGATATGTAACTTCAAAACGTCTAACATAACTATGGCCCTATCTTACTGATATTGCCCTTATAGAAAACCCCATCAGGATGTTGTCACTGACATCAGTCTCAGAGACACTTGAACCTGGACTTTCTACGCAGCACTCTGAAACGAACTCCCATGACCTTCTGCCATTTCTGAAAGTATATGTCCGCCACACACACATGCGCTTTGCTTCCCTGGATTACTAACTGGATGCAGCCGCATAAAAATTAACACAACACACTCATTCTAAAACTCCATACAGACAGTAGCCTGTTTTCAGGATAGGAAGTGAGAGTCAGCAATGCTACCTGCTGCACCACTGTGCCATCCAGTTAGACTATTCAGACATTGCTATAATTTTCATGTGACATTTAGATTACCAAATTCTTATACTAACCACCCTTCCAACCTGTCGCTCAATGCCTTAACCACTGCGGTAAGACACTGGAATTCCAATCTAATGTTGGTTGTAGGTTCAAATCCCAGTACTGCCACGCCATTGTTGGGCCCTTTGGCAAACGAGGTCAGAAAATGCTTTATATATCTTCAAATGCTACATTAAAAAAATATAATGCACATTGGAAAACTTAAAATACTGTACATGTTGTACAAATACAGACTGTACCATAACTGTATAGATTAGGAACGTAGTGTATTTACACACTCACTTGGTCTTAAAGTAATGGCTTCCTGAGCTAGTGAAGCAATCACACATTAGGGGTTTGGCCACTGACTGACACTAGGCAAGCCATTAAGGGTATTTACACCTCCTGCCATTCTAGAGCATGGCCGTATGTTAGATTCCTCCTCTGCTCTTTGCCCTCTCCTATTCTACACTGACCATAATGAGGTCTCTGCTGCCTTCAGTATAGCCAAGCCTCATCATTCATTCTCTGCGGAGTGAGTCATTTCATGTCCTCCAGAGCATGCAGGATGACAGAGTCTCCACATATTTCTTAAGAAGCTCTTTAGAGTGATGAATATTCTTTTGAGTATTTATGTTTCCTAATTTTTGGATTTAACCAGACTAATTGCACTGTTTCCAAGAGCAGATGTTCAGAGTTGGTGCTATTATATTGCGAGTCATGATGTGGACTTGTAAATAACACCCAGTGTGGTCAACAGTTGTCGTGAAATATTTCATGCATGAATGCTTCAGATATACTTGCACAGGATTGTTGAAGGCCCTCTTTGTGCTCTGTCAATAAGTTGATACAAACTGCCTCTTCGCAAAAGTTTCCAAAGACGTTGTGCTTCTTTGAAAATCTGGTTTTTATTTAGATTTGGATTGATGAAAAGGTACCACATCTACCCAAGTCACACTCATCAGAAGTGCACGTCAAGTGAATGCATGGAGGTGTGTGTGTGTATGTGTCGAACGCTGGATTTATGCACATAAGATTGATCTTATAGTTAGCCCTGAGACGCAAGTAAATTTTCCCATATCTCGTAGCACTGCCGTGGGGTCCCGTTCGGGTTCAAACTGAAAGCTTTCAGGCTCACCATCAGGCCAATAGGAGGTGAAAGGAAGGACAATGTAAATGTGAATGAGGTGAGATAATAGGGCAGCAGCAGGGACACTTTTGGGTAATAATGGCTATAAAATGTAAATTCAAAGGAGAGAGAGAGTGAACAAGAGAGCGAAAGAGAAGGGGCAATGTCCCCGGTGAGGTATTAAAACACTTTGATCTTACGTCAACATAATTATAGTGCATTACAAACCAGGGGCGTGATTATATACAGGTATACTTTGATAAGGAACGATAGATGAGCTGTTGATAGTGCTCTTGATTTCGCAATGCCTCATGATGGACAGATACTAGATTTGGTTTGGATCATATAAATAGATGATACATAAGATTAAGATATGATGATAGCATGATGGAAGTTTTTCAGTCAGGCTGGCTTACTGTATAATGTAGGGAATTGAACAATGAACACATTTTATACACTTTCTAATTTAATATAGTTTTTGCTCAGGCCCAAGCCTATAGTGTTTTGAATTTAGTGGAATTCAGTTTGAAAAGGGAATGCAAAGCTGAGGTTGCTGTTTCAGAATTGAAAGAATGACTTCCAAAGAAAAATAAAAGAGGACACTTCAGCAGTGGCCAAGCTGGATCTGTCCAACAGCCAGCAGCCAATTTAAAAAAGGCAGGAAGTGGGCGGGGCGCCAGGATTTTCGGGCGGGGCCTCGTGAACAGAAGTGTGGCGCGCGCTCTGGATACTCGATGAGGCTTGAACGGGAGGCGCACGCGGCAGCACTTCGACCAGTTTGAATCGCTCGTGTATCACCCTGCGCGTGCAGAGTAGAAAAGCTCCAGGAACCGAGGACTTATTTCAGAATAAAAGTTTAGATTTTTTTTTTTTATATTTATATATAACCAGCTTATTGTTTTTTTGTCAAGAATGCGTCTGACTGCGTTTTCTGCGTGCGTCCTCATCGTGTCCCTGCTGGACCAAGGTAATGTCCATTAATAGAGCAGTTTATATATATATATATATGAATCTATAAGTAATAAAATTAAGGAGATACTACAACAGCAAAATGTAGAATTTTAGTGTAGTATCTTATTAATAACTAAGCTTACTATAATTCAGTACTTAATAAGTACTGAATTAACTCTTAAGACTTATGTAGTCCTTACAGTACTGAATTAATTTATAATACTGAATTAACTCTTAAGACTAAAGAAGTCCTTAAAGTACTGAATTAATTTATAATGCTGAATTAACTCTTAGGACTCATGAAGTAGTCCTTAAAGTACTGAATTAATTTATCATACTGAATAAACCCTTGGGATTCTGACTATACTACGTAAATAGATAGTTCTTTCAGTACTGAATTATTCCTGAGAGTACTGATTTTTTGATTTGTGAAAGCTGTGAAATGTAATGATGCGCTTGTGTGGCTTGGGGAGGGGGGTTCCAGGCGACTTTCTGATAAGAGATAAAGTTAAGTGATACAGCTTAACTGAAAACCTTCTTTATGTGGAGTATGGGTGTGGGGAGTGTATACACAAACACACACACACCTACACACACACACACACGCTTACAAATCTGAGGAAAAGTCTGCACCTGTTGCAGGACAGTGTTTACTTTGCCTAGCATGCTGTTATTTTGTACCATTGATACGTTTTTTATTTTATTTTATTATTTTTATTTTTTGGAGTGTGTGTGTGCTTGTGCTTTTGCGTGCAGGAGAGTAAGGCAGGGAGATAGTGTGAAGAGAGGGGGTTGGGGGGTGAGAGGCGTTGGTTTCTTTCCCTCAGGCTTGAATGTGAATGCAGCCTTCACCAGGTGATGAAATGGTTCATGCTGAGAAGAGCCCGTGTTCTGAAGATTATGCGTCTTCATCGTCAGTGTTCTGCGTTCAGGAAGGATGGCCTGATGAGTATAGCATTTGTCGGGGTTTTTTTTTTTTTTTTTTTTTAAAGACAGGCCTGTTGCACAGTTAGTGCCGTTTCAGGATAAGATACCGGAGCGGGAAGATGTCTGTTTGATAACAGTGTGTCTTGTGCTGAAAGATTGACAGCTTGTCCTGCAAGGGCAACAAGTTGCGTGACCTCGGCGAATCCTTTAGTCCATTGCTTTGAGGTTTAATCTGATAATGGTATCTATGGTAAACGCCGCATACTTTCCTGTTATCATTTTGCGGTTTTGGCGTATACACTGCCTGTCTGTTTTTTTTTTTTATTCCCATTTGAGTGTTACAGGAATAGCTGATTTTGATCATCTGTGGCCCTGAGTAACTTCTCTGTTAAGACGGGCACTTTTGTCAGACAACATAAGAGCTTAATGGCCATTGAAGGAGTCACACAAAAAAAGGTAGCCTAAGCGAAGCATCTGTTTTTTGTTCTTGTTGGGCTTCTGTCCACCCCCACCCCCTCAGGTCACACACACACACACACACACGTGCGCACACACACACAAATACCCACACACAAATGCGCAAGCATACACACGTACACACTGCTGGCAGAGTCACACCTGGTCTAACTTGTTTAGCTGGTGGGATTCTCTTGGCTTGTTTTCATTCGAACATCCTTCTGAAACCAAGACATCCATGGACATTGACGTGAATCTTCTAAAATGGTCAAATATTTAATTGTACTGGTGAATTAAAAAAAAAAATCTGTTTTTTTTATCTCATCTTTGAAGAGGTTATTTTTAATCATTTTTTTATACAAATTTCTTTAGGTAGATAAAGTTATA
Source organism: Synodontis membranacea (assembly GCA_025674565.1). Taxonomy (NCBI): domain Eukaryota; kingdom Metazoa; phylum Chordata; class Actinopteri; order Siluriformes; family Mochokidae; genus Synodontis; species Synodontis membranacea. Next base: position 11,316,574 of record JAOVYU010000063.1, on the reverse strand, counting down.
ATATTTTGCTTGGTGCAGTTATTTCATTTCAACACCATAAAATTATTACTTTTCTCAATATTTGAATTTAAAATTGTCCAGTACAAAGATGTTACTCGGAAGTAAGTTAAATAAAATGGTGAGAGATCTTTTAATCGTTTCTTCCAGCTTCCCAGCCCCCCCCCATCAGCAATATCTTGGAGTTCTTGGAGTGCACCTATTCCTAAGAGCTACTTTATCTGTTATCAGGAAAAACAAGAGAACAATTGTTTCTGCATTCGAAAAGGAGGAGACGTGTTGCTTTTTTTTTTTTTTTTTACGACCGGCAGAAGGACAGCTTTGCCGCTCTTGCAATGCAGGAATGGCTCCTATTGAAATGCGTGTAAGGTGCTTTCTAGAAGCTCCAGTGCTCCTGGAGGTCCACCCTCATTCGGACAATGAGTCAAGTTGTTCCCCTTCTTTTGTTATGCATTTTACCCCCGTGGGCCGCATTGTCCGATGTTTTATTTGTTTTTTTTTTTCTTAACTGGTGCATGTATCTCCAAGTAAGGAGTTCTTCTCTTGAATTTAACACAAGTGCATACACCCCCCATGGAGAGGGTCTTATCAGTTGTCTGTCTTTTATTTCCTTTATTCGAGGATCCCCGGGTCTCATCTGAATGACCGCACCACATGCAGCTGTGGGCTCTTAGTCTGAAATATGCCATCAGGTCCATTTACATTTTGTGAGAGCGGAGCGACCCGGAGCAGCTCTGTCCATTTCGATTTGCAGTAATTTGGCGTCATCTATTAAATACCTGCTCCACAAGGGCTTCACTGTGCTTTATTCTGATAACGGGAAAGAAACAGAGTGAGAACCAGGCCCCGTTGTCTTTCATGTTATCATCTTAGAACAACTTTATGTAGTGGCTTTGTTCAGCTGCTGAGCACAAAGGAGCCTCGCTACGATTTTGAGAGCTCATAAGCCTGCTTAGGGCGTGTCGGGGGTTTAGGAACCAAAGGCAGTTCTTAAAGAAAATGTAAGACAGAATTTGTTTCTTATCCCAAAGTCTTCAGGAGTCTTTTCTGTAGACTATAGGTCTTATTTTTAGAACGTCCCTTCATGAGGAAAGGAATACTTTATCTAAATCTTATCTAACTTTAATATGTTGGAAATGATACACATGGCCGAATCAGAGTCTGTACGTAGAGAGACTGTTGTGGAAAAAAGTCATTTGTTTCATTGGTTCAAGACTCGTTTTTTTTTTGTTTTGTTTTGTTTTGTTTTTTTTATACCATCAAATGAGATACGCAGTGAAAAATATAGTGTAGACGTACGTCTATAAATCAAACGACCTAAGCTCTCAGACTAGGAACTTCAGTGAGAAATCCCAAACTGGGGACCCACTTTTTGTTTTAGTTAAAGGCAAATATTCACCTAGACACCTCTCACCAAAACAGCCCAGTTCACAGCATCAACATCGATGTCCGTAATCGTTCTGGAAGTGTAGGTCTTGGCATCGCATTGTTCTTTTAAGTGCAGCACGTAACAGCATTTCTACACACGCAGGAAATGTTCCTGTAAATTGCCACGCCGCATGCTTCTGTACAGGAGCAACACTGAACTGTAGGCAAAAGACTAAATGTGGGACGTGGATTGCCTGCGGTTGGCCAAGCTAGAGGAGAATAGGCTGCAGGTGGGGCGATCTTTCATTGGGGCAAACTTTGATGTCGCTTTGCTTTGAGTGTGCAAGCAACCACAGATTGCCTCTGCAATTTAAAGCAGACACACCTGTTCCAGGTGTGCAGTCCCATAGCTTAGAACATTTGAAAGTCTCTTTTTCCAGCATTTCAATTGTCTGCGTGAGGCCAAAGAGCACTATTTCAACAGGGTACTTCCTGGCTTGCTTCCCTTACATGAGGTGAAGAGTCAGCTATAAAAAAAAAAAAAAAAAAAAGTTATTCATTTACAATATTGTAATCGTGCTTAACTCAAGTTGAATCTTGCCTGCTTAATGAAATTTTATGAATGAAGTTGTAGGAAACGAAGTGCGTAATGCGCCTCCTTAGGTCCGACTTTTGAATAGGGTGGCGCGTAAGCATTAACGTAGGGTTTTACTCTGAAGGGTGAATCCTCAAGGGAGGGCAGATGAAGGTGTAGACAGGTTAAAACCTGCATGACCTCCTTCCCCCCAAACTTCCTGTTCCGTATGGGCCCCTAACCAAACAGGAATGTGAAATGAATCCGCAGCATTTAAACCGAGAGACGTACTCAGACAAGACAGGATGAAGCATTTGTTACACATTAATACCGAAGCACGTGGCTCGGCGAAGGGAAGAATAAAAGTATAAACCACAAGAAAGCCTTGTTTCGGACGCCATCTTTCCCGTTCAGCGCAGACGTTCTATGTGCGCTTTTGTATTTACCTACTGTAGCTTTTCGTTTTGTTCTTTCACACTACCACCCTTTCACGCTTTCATCAGAGGTGTCTGCAAGTCCACAGAAAGTGCATCTCAATCCAGGGTTAGCTGACCTTCAGGTTTTGGCATTAGGTCTGATCGGGAGCTGTGACTGCCTCCCTACGTCCTGCATGCAAATGCTGATAGCACGAACGCGTGCAGCTTCGCTGGCCTTGGAAATTCAAATGTGCTATGTCCGAGTGCGCGTGTACTGTAGATAAAGGAACAGTGATGAAAAGCAAACATCTTGTTTTTTTTTTGTTTTTTTTTTTGATGCAGTAGCCATTTTGAACAAGCCCGTGTAGTCACCAGGAGCCGAGTGTATTTTCCGTCTCTCTGGTTTTTAATGACTGCTCATTAATGGGAGCCATTGCTGGATTTTTAATGCATTCCGGCCCCCGGGGGCGTCTCCCATCAGATTCATAATTTAGCACTTAATGGATATGATTCCGGAGTGCACTTATCTCTTAACCTGCAAAATGACTTTTGTTTTTATGAATTATCAGCCTGACAAAGACATTCGCTGACTTAATTTATGCCGGTTTCAAGACACTTTAATGGCACTTGCTCGTTAGATTGACAGGATTGCATTTGGGAAAGTAATGTAGGGCAGAACTCGAAAAATCAATTTCCTCCTGTTGGCGTTTGGAAACGGTGACGTCTATTTATTCGAGACACGAGAGCGTTACTGAACTGCCCCGTCCTAAAGGTTAATAGTCAGTGAACTCTAAACCCTCTTCTTAAGAGCTGCTCCTGCTTCTCAGCGGGAGCCGATTATGGCCTGGAAGAAAGCCTTATCGAAATCCGTCTAATGTACAGTGGCAGCTGGTCATGATATTAGATGCATGCATATGAGTAGCTCAACCAGGAGACTGTACGGGACGAGCATTGTGTTGTATCACACACGAAATACAGCTGGGCAGCTGCATGATTTATAAATTGTGTCCAAAATACCCGACTGGGTTCATGCCTGGCTTCCTTGAATCAAGAAAAAAAAAATAGTAAGCAGATGACTCGAACCATTTTCTTTCAAATAATAATAATAATAATAAAAGAAATTAAAGCTTGTGTTTTGGTCATCTGTACTTTTGTGTAGTTTATACTTTGATTGGACATTTACTTAGTGGCATTTTGCGGGTAACGGATGAAAGTTCATTACACCATCACTGGATTATTACATGCATTATATTCTCATGCATCAGTGAAGTGGGACGCAAATGAAGGGCAGATCTGTGGGGCGTTTCTCTCTTTGTAAACACCTGAGCCTGTCAGTGATAGATTGTGTGAATTGGCTGCGAGCCCTAGCCTTAGCCTTGCTTTTTCATGTCATTATGTGTGTTTTTTTTTTTTCTCTCTCTCTCTCTCTTACCGCCCTTTGTTGTTCTTTTTGCATTTGGTTCAACAAAAATCCCATGTAATCCAGATTAAACCTTTTAATCGACGTTAATAAAACAAACTTCAGCCTTATTTTGATGTCTTTATGTCTTTGAAAGTTAATGCACGTTAGTTTTCAAGTCTCAAACATTTAACCGGCTTAAAATGAGAAGATCAGTGATGCAGTTTATGTCTATATTAAAGCAGTAAGGTACAGTTATACACCGGTGAGGTAATAAAAGCCAAGACTACAAAGACGTACAGTTTTGTTTTGTTCTTCCATAATGTTGTGAACGTTTCCGGATAATTTAACATACGGCTGTATGAAACTATAGTACAGGTTCAGTCGAGTCGTATTTCGAAAGGGTTTTGCGTTGCACTTGTGCAAGAGAAAGAAGTAATTAAGCGTTGTGTGATACTTTGGCAACAGATGAGTGATCGGCGAGTGTAATGTTTAAACAAAGCACCTGCTTACAAAAGAAGATTGAAAAACGGGGGGGCGAGGTGGATTTGTTTACTTCACCTGGCCCGCAATCATCAGCTCTTAGGAATCAGCACGGCACACTCATAGATCAGTCTTTGTGTGCTCATCTGGTGTTCGCTTCTCTAACATAGGTGTTATGGCGCGTTCTGTTTGTTGAGTGAGATTAGTTTTTGTTTTTTTGTTTTTTTAGGGCATCCAAGGAACATAAAGGCTATTAAAATCACTTGTATAAATTAGACAGCTCTTACGTAGCATTTCAGGGTAGATGAGTAAGTCAGTTGTCTTTTACCCATTTTGCCTTGATGCCACATTAATCCGTTCAAGCAATGGCAAAGGAAACGAAAGAAAAACAAAACTTGTACAGATCAGATTAAAAAAAAGTTCAAAAGCTCATTCTGTGTCTTTAAAAAAAAAAAAATTAGTTCATGATAAAATCAGTGAAGATAAACGTTTCACGTGTTTGCGCCGCCTAAGTTACTAAGGTCGTATAGAACGCTTAGACTACGTTCACATTACCAGGACGACGTGACACGGATCATAATTTTTTTTTTTTAGGGATTAGCGCAAAAACAGCAAACGCTATAAATTTTTCTATATATTTGATGATATACATTTGGCGTGCTTTTTCTTTCTTTCTTTTCAATCTCCAGAGCAAATTGTGATGTAGGCTTGGGCTACTAGTACATTCATTTGTTGCCTCCTTGTTGTTCAGGATTCATGTGAACCATGCAAGATTGGTACCGATGTGCATGCGGGTCATTTTAGGGCTTGGACGTATCCAGATTAAAAAAAAAAAAAGACGAGGCAGTGTTACGAGTAAAGAGTTACTGCTACGAAGGAGAACCATCGGGATCTGAGCGTCGGAAAACATTGGAAGCTAGCTTCAAATAAAGTAACGTAGGATGCCTGTGTGTAGACATTTTTAAAATCTGGATGTGATTCATCCCCTGAACCTTTTGAAATGGTGTTTTTCAAGATTATTTATCTGATACAATACATGAAACAAAAGATAATATCGCATCCTCTTTTTTCTGTGCAGCATTCTTTAAAAAATGCACATGTAGAGACAAAGATCTGTCTTGCAACAAGTCTGTTCAGGTCGTAAATCTACAGCAGAGGCCTCTGTTGACAGCTATGACGGGCGACTGTGTCTGTGTTCACAGGAGAGTGAGTCGCTGAATTTAGACACAGACATGCTGACTTTAGCCCCTTTCGCAAACATTCATTCCCAGTCAGTCTTCCATAATGGAAGTAAAGTAAAGACGTGGTGTGTCGTGGAATCCCACATGACCGTATTTAATACGATGCTACAGTATGTGAACCCCACAAGATGTGTAAAACATGCGAGACCGGATATGATGTATAATTCATGTGGCAGCAAGTCCATATTGTTGTAAGAAGCCCAAGCTGAGATATTAGCTAGTTAGTTAGCAACATGGCGCATCTTAGCAAATGGATCATGTCTGTGGTGAGAAAGTTCTTTTGGTCAAACAAAGGCTATTTATAACATTTTTGCTTAACGGAGGCTTATTTATATGATGCAGAGTATGAGTATTGAGTGATTACGTAAGTCAGTAGTTCCGTCGTGATGTCAGAGGATCGTCATGTCATGACCGGTCACAGCACGTTAATCCAATGGTTCCAATTCCTACTGAAGCCGTGGCAAAAGATTCTTATTAATATCACCAGGTCATCAAGAGAGAGATTAACGTTTAGACTTCATGTAAACGGTTTTCAGTGTGAGAGCGTATGGGGTGTTTGGGTTAAACTTGGCCTGTGTACTTGCAGTTCTCTCAAAGCTGCTGGATTTGTAGAACTACAGTGTATTACCGGTATCTGGTTGAAGGGAAAAAGGGTTGTTTTGAAGTGGTAATCTTACAGTGCATTGCTTGCTCTGGACTGCTCTGTATGTAAGCTATGAACCGGTCCCAAGCCTGGATAAGTCAAGAGGGTTGTGTCAGGAAGGGCATGCGGTGTAAAAGCTCTGCCAAATCGAACAAGCAGACAAAAAGCTCGGCTGTAGCCACCCCTAACGTGAGTAGACGAAGGAGAAAAAAATTGTGGTATATCTGAGTTTGAAGTATAAAAATATGCAGAAAGGCAACAATTGTGACTGACAGGTTAGGATTCTCTATAGAAAAAAAACCCTACACAGCTGGGTAATGATACAAACTACATAATGAGGATAAATCAACTGATAATCACCTTCCCACTAAATTGGACAGCAAATAGTAAAATTTTTCATGTTTAATCGCTGTCTATTCATTTTCCTATTAATGATCATTTTTATCGGTTTTCTATCTCTCTCCTGATTGGTTGCTGGCTTGTGCCCGTAACTTGGTAGTCGACATTGTTTTGTGTCAGATGTATGTGATGAAGTTTGACGTGTCTGGTCTGACCTATGACATATCAATATCTTCCTGCCCGACACCCCAAGCTCTAATAGTGAAGAATTCAAATCACTGGAGTCTAGAATTAGAAAGGTATTGAGTTTGAGAATTAACAGTTATATAATTTGACTAGAAGTATGTCAAGAGATATGTGTGTGTGTGTGTGTGGTTTGGGGGTTTTTTTTTAGTTTTGAAAG
>JAOVYU010000063.1:11293278-11309611 GCA_025674565.1 Synodontis membranacea | reverse complement strand
TGCTCTGACAATATTTGTTTCTCGTGTGACATTGGGCAATACTCAATAAACACCTATTTGCATTACCTGATGAACAAGTTCTACCACAAATCCTGAATGGTTTAGGTAATTTGATCAGGTTCAAAAATATATTAAAAAAATGGAAGAAAAAAAAATACAAAAATGAGCATATACATTCACGTTTCATTGGTTAAAATCTTGTTTGATGCATTTGGCACGTAGGTGAATAAACTGAATAACATTGCATAATTTGTACTACTAAGAAAGCTTTTTTATCATGTTAAGAGTTTGACTACTGTTACATGATCGATGCAGGCAGGAAAGGGTTAAGGTTTGGGAGGTTGTGCTGCGCATGGATAGAAGGAGTGAGGCTTTGTCTAACACCGAACTGGTCGACGACATCGTGGCAAAAATCGTTTAGAGGTGTAAGAACGTTTACTAGACATCTATATAGAGGAATGGTTGGTTGGAATGTAAATGAAGTCAAGGTAGATCTCAGGTGATTGTCATGGATAGTGAAATTATGGGAAGGTTTTAGTGATGTACTAAAGCGTGGCTCGTCCATAATCATGTCATAAGCACATAAGCAGCATGACTAAGTAGGTGTTTACAATTATCTAAGCTTAATAAGCTTATAACAATAGCCAGTATTATAAATAAAACTTCTGCCAAATTATAGTATTCTAATATCCATAAGAGATCATTATGGTTAACCACTAAGAGAGAGGAAAACAGTCTTCAGTGAGGCGTAATGAAATAGAATTTTTCCACTGCAGTTAGACTTTCCAGATGTCAGGTGAGGCACAGGGTAATGTCTTCATTATTCAAATTCTGGTTAACCGGGTATTCGAATGTTGCTGGTAAAAGCTAGGTTCTTGGCATAAGCACAAAGTGGAATAAGTATTTAATAACTATAATTTATTGATACAGGTGTGGCCAGATGTTTACAGACAGGCATCATGGACATGAATGTCACAGCAATACTGGGCTTTTTTATTATTTATTTGAATTGTTGTTTTTCCCGGGAAAAATAATCGTACAACATGCATCTTTAATAGAAAGAATACAAGAATCTGGCGCAGCAGTTTGAACTTAGTTTGGGTTTTCGGAAATCAACACTCGGTCATGATTATACATACAGGGTCAAAATTATACACACAGCACAACTAATATTTGGTTAAATGTCCCTTAGCAAGTTTCACCTTGCCCAGACGCTTTGGTAGCCATCAGAAAACTTCTGGCAGAATTCTGGTTATATATTTGACCACTTTTCTTGGAATAATTGGTAGAGTTCAGTTCAATTTGTGTGTCTCCTGGCACGGACCTGACTTATAAGCACAGTCCACATACTTTCGGTAGGGTTGAGGTCAGGTGATTTTTCAGCTGAATGTTTGCCTGCTTTATCCATTCCACAGTCAGCTCTGATCTTTGTTTGGGATCACTGTCCTGTTGAAACATCCAGTTGTGTCCAAGTTTCAACCATCTAGCTGATGGTTTGAGGTTCTGCTGAAAAATTCTGAGGTTCTTTATTATTCCATTCACTTTGTGCAATGCTCAGTTCAACTGGAAGCAAAACAGCCCCAGAGCATGATGCTACCGCCACCATGCTTAACAGCTGCTACAGTGTTCCTCTGTACCTCTGGTCATTGTGGACAAACATCTCACATCTTTGTCTCATCTGACCATAAATCATTCCTCCAGAAGGCTTTTTCTTTGTCCATGTGGTCAGCTGCAAACTTTATTCGAGCTTGAAGTGTCAAATTTGGAGAAGAGGCTTTTTTCTTGGACAGCAACCTCTCAGTCCTTGGCGATATAAAACTCTCTTGACTGTAAACAGCGTTCCAGCAGTTCATGTTCCAGTTCATGTCAGGCCTGTGCCTTGATGGTTCCTGGATTGTTCCTGACCATCCAGACCAATTTGCGCTCAGCTGATGGTGATAGTTTGGGTCTTCCTCCAGACCTTGTCAAAAATGCTACCCCTCACATTAACTTGTACTTGTAAAGCAAACCCTTTAGAGAAGCTACTAGCTGTAGTCAGTCATGATCAATAACAGGAAGTTATAAGGCCTTGACCTTGACAAATTAAAAGATATTTTGGATCTTTCAGCACCACTGGATTAATAATCTAAATGGGTGTATGAATATTTTTGACCCTGTGTTGATGTCAGAAAACCCTAAATAATTTAAAACCTGTGCACCAAAGTCTTGTTTTTATCTATTAAATATGTATGTTGTACAATCATTCTTCCTCAACAACAGTTCATATAAAAAACAACAGTTCATATAAATAATAATAATAAAAAAGGCCCAATATTGCTGTGACATTTATGTCCATGATGTGACTGTATATAAACTTCTGACCACGAGTGTACCTATGTTTTTGACTAAAACATTTAAAGGCTTTTACCTTAATAAACTAGACTATTAATTTAGCTAACAAAGGAATTCGTAGTTAGATAGAAGTGACCTTAGAAAGTTTCTGTTTTATACAAAACAAGAGGGCCTATCGCCAATGAGCTTAGATTACACATAGCATCCATCCCGACTCTATAACATATACAGAATAGTAAGCCTCCACATACAGTATAGCTGACTAAATCTGGCGAATCCACTCAAAGCCCTGAGAACCCCAACCCTGGGATGTTGTTTAGGTGGAGAAGATGGGCTGTGTGTTTATTCCAAAGCCATGGTGGCATTTGGCTTTATTTGAATATTCAAAATCTTTCACTGCTTTGCCTGACAAGCACATGAGGACATTCAGCAGGATTCAAATTTGATAGGAGAAATTAAACCCGCATGTCTCCTTAAATATCCAGCACTCTTCAACAATCTAATACAGATTTTTAAAATGTCAGCTATGTACTTATTATGACAGACGGTTCTGTTCTGTTACCTGAAATAAACTTGCTTGTTTTCTTCTTCTTTTTTTTTTTATTTCAGTGTGTGGACACTATATAGTGGGCAAATATGGCGAAACTGTTGAGGTGCCTTGCAAGAAAGGAGACATCAAACTAGAGGACATCCTGATCGTTAAATGGAAATATGTAAGTATATTCTCACTTATGTAGTCTTGTTTTATTTTTACTGGTATTGGTAAGTCCAAATATGAGTTATGATTGTGAATTAAATTTAAATTGTATGTCACTTAAGGGATTTCCCTGAAGGAAATTTGTTAAAGACAGAGAACGATAAACCAGAAGTAATAGATGTTGGAAAGATTTTTACAGATACAGTCTTAGGACCACATTTAGAGGTGGGTTAGTGAAATGAAGTGAAGTGAAATGAAGTGAAGTAAAAGTGGTTCATTGTCATTATTGACACACCACAGCACACAGTGCACAACAACGAAATTTGTCCTCTGATTTTAACCCATGTTTGAAATTGTGACACACAGCAGGGGGCAGCTATTTTCAGCGCTGGGGGAGCAGTGATTGGGGGCAGCACCTTGCTCAGGGTACCTCAGTAGTACCTTGCTGGTCACGGGATTCGAATCTTCCTATTATAGGGACGCTTCCTTAACCATTAGGCCACCATCTGCCACTTGCATGTTTAGACAATTCTGCAATTATTGTGCAAAAATTTTTAACAGAAATTATCAGTTATACCTGAATCTGATCTTTGGATCCAACTTGTAGTTGTTTTTTGCAGTATTACTTTTTGCCCAGTGCCACTGTGCCAATTTATTGTAACTACAATTTTTTTTTAACAATTTACATTCCAAAAGAAAAATGAAGGTGTGCTATTTCAGGTCAATATATGACATTATGAATGGACTATGCACACAATTTGTCCCTATTGAGGCCATTTTTTTGGGGGGGGGGGGGGTACACCCAGGAGCTTTTACAAGATGGCATCTTGATCTCTGACAGTACTCTGTTGCAATAATCTCAATGATCAAATATTATATAAAAAATTCCTGCAATAAAACGATAAACATGAGCTTAGCTATTAAATAGAAGATGACTGCTTAAACCATGGGGACATTTTTTTTTTTTGTAGATAACATGATTTAACCAAAATATGAACACAAATTAGTAATTCTAAAACTCAATATAACTTACTTAACGAATGAAAAAATTTAACTGAATTGTGTGACCACAGGTTTGTATCTCCTGTAACATTAATATTAAAACTATGTCAGAACATTAAATAAAAAAAAAAATTATAGTGTGAACTTTAGAATCTGTTCAGAAGAAAAAAAGGAGAAAAAAAAAAAGCGCATTTTTGCTTTTTTTATTGGAGGAAAATAAGGCAACTAATGTGGGTGGAACCTACAATGTGACGTGGAGAAATTTGCAGTGATCACATATTAACACAACCAGAATCCTTCCCGGGTCATGTTCATGACAACGTGTTCACACGATTGACTACTATTAAGACATTTATTTAAATATTTTATTATTTATATATGACGTATATTTAAATATTATTTAAAGAATTTTTTTTAAACAGTGTAATGTTGTACAGTGTTGCATTTGACAGAGAAAAGGATATTTTAATATTCTGATTGGGCCGCACAGAAATTCAGGTTAAGCGCCTGCATAATGCAGCACTGAAAACAGAACTGTCACCATGTTATTACCATGCATTGATTGTACTGTATGGTCTGCACCAGGCAGCATTGCATGCAATTGAGTTTACGACTTATGTGTGACCAAATCATAAGCTCATACACGTAACTGATTACAGCTATTCTAAGAAATCCCCAATTCTATTCCCCAGAACAAAGCGGACGGCACCATCGTTTATCTTGTGACAAAATCCTCGTCTCAGAATGTCTCATACGCCCAAACCGTGGAGTACCAGGGCAGAACCAGCCTAACAAAGGACTTCGGCTTGCAGATCTCCAAGGCAAAAATATCTGATCAGAAGACATTCATCTGCATGGTAGTGGCAGGTGCAGACATACTTGAATACGCTGTTCAAGTGATAATTCAGAGTAAGTGTATGCTTGAATAATGCTGAACGCTACACAGCATGGTGAAGTAATCATGTGTTCATTGAGTGGTCTGCTCTTCTCCTGCAGAGGCCCCTTCTCCACCCATAATCACAAATCAAGCCAAAGTGATCGAACTGGGCAAGCTAACAACGGTATGTCACAAACTTCATGCAGTAATGATTTTTTTTTTCTCCTGAAGGCGTGGCTTGTTAGGAGTTCATCCAGATATACCTGAATAGACTACATATCAAAAGCATCCACCCAGAAGCCTGGAGCAGATTTACAGTAGCTTAACGTTGTTACATTTGATGTTCGACTTCTTCCTGAAAACATTAAACCAGAATAATTTTTGCATCTTCCAGGCGTTTCTGTTGTGGTGGACTAGGGTTCATCTGCTGACTAGAATTTGATCTTTTTCTGAATTCTTATCTACATGTAAAGCACAGTGTATTGAAACACATCACCATATTTAGGAGGATATCGCCGCTGAATATGTGTTAATGTGAGACGTTAACAGCTCCATACAACATTAATGGGCAGGAATCATTATATCTGCCTGATGATTTTTTTCCGGTGATTTCGAATACAGTCTATTGGCTAGTTTTACCCTGTTGTGTTTTTATCCACTGTTTCTGATCAAGTCCCGGCTTTCATACTGCGTCATTGTGAAAGTCAAACAAAGAGATGTGATAAATCTCCTGCGTTCGACGACTTCCAGTGCTTTTGCTACATTTGAGGGAAAGTTGATTTAATAGAAGAGCTACTCATTGTCTCCCTCTCGCTCTTTGTTTTGTCCCCCACTCCCTGTCCTGTTTCAGTACAAATTATAATGAACAAGTGTGGCCACTTAAAGACAGAGTACAACAGATTCCCTGTCATTTTTGACTCAGAGTAACGTCTGGAAAAGATCCGCGAATCTCCTGATATACTACGTATAATAATTCAGAAAATAAAGTATTTTAGATTTAAAATACTGTCTTTGATTGTCCTGTAAGGTCTACTGTTAGAGGATATTTTTACTTTATCTTTAGCATTTCTTTTTTTGTGTTGTTACAGCTGGCAGAATGTTCTACCAAAGATGCCAATCCAGTAGCAAACATCACCTGGCTGAAGGACAGCGTTCCACTCGTGGCCGACGGGAAAGGTACGAAGCATCACAAGTCCAAGTTTAAATGACAAACAAGGCTTAAGAAATGTGACTAATCGCGTTGTTCTTTATCATTTCAGTGGTCAGTATCACAGTGGATGTGCAGACAGACAAAGACACCGGCCTCTCGACCGCAACCTCCAAGCTCATGTACGCAGCTACGAAGGCAGACATGAACGCCAAGTTCACTTGCGCCGTCCAGCATAAGAGCCTCGCCTCGGACCTCGTGTCTGATCCTATGACCTTTGTCGTCCACTGTGAGTCCGTTTTCAGCCTTGTATGTCAGTATGAAACAATGTACAGTACTGTACATCCTTGGTAGGATGACTCTTTGCTTCTTTTTTTTTTTTCTTAAATAGTAGTCCCAGGTAAAGTTTTATAAGGAAATGAGCTGATACGTTGTTTTGGACTCTTTGACTTCTAATACTTACTTTTGTTTTTGCATGCAAAACCCAGGAGCTTTCATCCTGCTTTTGTCTGAGAAGTGGTCCCTTACATAAACGTCACAAACTGTTTTTGTACCGATTGATTGAATAATGCAGAAATACCTTAAACAAAGTTTGTACGAAAATAGAGTGCTTAAGACTTTTGTACAGTACTGCAGGTCATCATAAATAAACAAATTACTCAGGTGAATTAAATATTTTGGAAATTTGGTAGATTTCCACTTACTCACTGGATGGGATGAAATGGGAGCAGGGACGTTGAAGCTTGAATAAGGCTTTTGTTGGGTGCCTCGGGGCATGATTACACCCAGCCTTGCCCTGCTGCTACTCTCAAAAGCTCTCCTCACTCGGGGAAAAAAAAGCGTCTGCTCTTGAGACTGCGAACCTCTCAATAGCTCATTATGACCATCTGCTTAGTGGCTTCATCTTTTTGACCCCTTCTGTAGCCTTCCATATGAGCTAATCCGTCGGTTTCACACCTCTCCTCTCCACAGATCCCAGTGAAAAGGTCAGCCTCCTGGTCCTGCCTGCAGGCCCGATAAAGGAGGGAGACAACGTAACCCTGAAATGTGCGGCTGATGGGAACCCCCCACCGACTAGCTACAACTTTCATATCAAGGTAAGCCGAGCACGTCTGGCTCTTTTCTTTCTGAGCTCACTCTTAATGTCAAGCTGCTTTTCAGGTTCTCGTGGGCTACTGCAAAATGTATTACCTTTTATCAACAGTGCGGCATGTATTCGCGCTGGAAAAAGAGCAGAAGTGGTTGTCCATATGTCAGTTTTTGTTCATTCATCTCCAGTAGTTGAATTTCCTGATTGGGCCACGACGCAGAGACACACCCTGGATGGAAATCCTGAGTTCTGTTGAAAAACACTAGTATACACATAAAATTGTGCTATGTTTTTTGGTCCCACAAATGCAATGGTGTAAAACCTCTTACGTACATACAGTTATGTTTACTGTAAATGACGTATTTTTAACATGAACTTGTTTTTTGCCCGAGTGAGACACTTCCCTGTCTTGTGAGGTTCTTATAATGCAAAGCTTCAGCCAGAGGAAAGGTGAGCTCTACTTAAATGTGCTTCAATTTAAATGTGCAGGAGAAGAAGGTGACCACGGAGAACTCGGATACTTACACACTTACCAACGTCACCCGGGCCAACAGTGGAGAATATAAATGCTCCCTAGTGGACAACGATGCAAAGACAGGCACTGCCAGTCTTACTGTTATGTGTAAGTCATGTGAATATTGTTCATTAGATAGAATCATATCTAATGCATGCTCAAGCAGTCATGTCAATAACAAGTAGATGCATTTTGCAAGTCATGTTCACGCTGCTTGTTCAGCAGGAATGGACAACTATGCAGAAAGACTGTTTTTTTTCCCACTGATTTGGCAAATGTGGGTTGTTTTCAAACATAAATATGGGAAGGCAAACGTGAGCGATCAGATCTAAGAAAGCAAAAAGAATCTGAATTGAGATATACAAGGTGTGGCTATTACATAACAAGACTGAGCGGTTCAGATCTGTACTATCCTGAGACAAAAGACAAGTCAGTAAACTGGTAAACATGTGGGTCACCGGATGAAGAAAGCTCGACAAAGCAAGTCCAAAGTTCAAGGCCATGTTTATTGTTTTCTTTGACATTAACGGCGTAAGTAGGGAGGACTGGGTTCCCGATGGAGTAACAGTGAACCAACTATTAAAAAAGGTTCTCGAAACTTTATGAGAAAGGGTCAGAAAATAAAAGAGTCTCACGCTGGGGGAAAATGGTTCCCTCCTTCATCAGGACAACACTCCAGCACAGACAGAAATGGCCCAGAAATGCATCACAGTACTCGACTACCCTCCCTATCTAGCACCGTGTGACTTTTTTCTTTTCCCTAAAATCAAGTCTGCACTCAATGGGCCTCATTTCGAGTCCGTTCCAGAAGTGAAGAAGAAAACAACAGAGCTTCTGAGATAACTAACAGAAGAAGACCTTCTGCACTGCTTTGATCAGTGGAAGACCAGAATGCAGTGATGTGGAGTTGCAGAACTAGAATATATTGGAGGGGAAAGTAAATGAAATCGATGTATTCATCATTAAAATTAATTTACAGCATGAGTCTGGATATTTAATAGCCACACCTCACATGGTATGTAATGTGAATACGGGATTGTTAAGCCCAATCTTATGTGCTAAATGAAGCAGAGATGTGCTGTGGAGGATGAATGTGGACACAGATAATGATATATAGACAGATGGAGATTTTCCTTTATGTCTCGTTTTGCTGTAGACCTGGACATCACCAGCACCAAAGGAAAGATCAATAAAAATGTATCCCAGAGCTTTGAGGCAACGTTTATGGTGAATGCCTCCGAAAGTGTGAAAGTCTCATGGACAAAGGTAAAATAAAGAACCACAGACTTGCAGACAGATTTTTTTTTCAACTCGGAATCAGCTCTGTCTTTTCTAATGACTGACACTGTTACAGAACAACGTCCCGCTGAACGGTAAGCCCAAGTTTGACCAGCTGAAGTACTCCGACTCTGGAGTGTACGAGGGTATGGCTGCCATGCCTGGACTCGTCAAAAAGGCATCATTTGAGCTGAGTGTCCAAGGTAAGTGTGAACGTGTTGATATTAATCTTACAATACCAGCACACTTCAGGCTTAAAATAATTTTGAAATTAAGATGTATGTCTATAGTGGATTCCAAATGTCCGATGCTAAGATACAGTGGGATTCCAAAAGTCTGAGACCACATTGAAAAAACTGGATTAAAAAAAAAAAAAGGAATTGTGGAACATCTTCAACATCTTATTCAAGATATTGCAGTGTCTAGGTCAGTATTTAAATGTAAGCATATTGACCTTGTTACTTTGTACAAAAGGTCAGATTGATCTAACGTGGATCACCAGGGTTTTAAACAAACTTGTGTAAGAAGAACTTTGTGTTAAACTGAAACACAATGCCAAGCAGAAACGTTTTCCCCAGTGTTCTCAGACCTTTGGTCTCCACAGCATGTTCCCATTATAAAGATTACAGTGCTATTATTTAGCATTCTAAAATTACCGTACTAAAATACAGCAGAAGTTATTTTGAAATCTCTGTAGTTTTCTTTATTAACATGAAAAAAGTATAAAAGTAAAAGCAGGTGACAACAACGTGTTGCATCACAATTTCATAATTCATTTAAAAGACAATTAAATAAAAAAAAAAGCACAAAAAAAAGTTAAAGCAATTATTGACAGGCATTCCTATGAAGATTCTTCAAACAGCTAAATGTGGACTCCATTTTATTTTCCACTTAATTTTTTTTTTTTTATATAATAATAAAATAATAGTTTTTGGTAGTAAAGTTAAGAATTGTGTCTCCCTGCTGAAAATTTTGCTGTATATGTACTGTCCACTGTCATCTCATGAAGTTGTGTAAATTAAATTAAACAACTGTTGTATAGTTGATGGCTTGTTGTACTTGCAGGATCTCCGGTTATCACTAAGCTGACTAAGTGGCGCAGTAATGGAGGCAAGCTTCTTAGCTGCCAGGCTGAAGGCTCACCCAAACCCACTGTGCAGTGGAGCATCAACGGCTCTAATGTACGTACGAAACTCTCTGCAACACTCAACACGTGACACTGACCTTTGATTCACTGAGACAAAATCGATTACAGACCGCTACAGACATGATGTATGACCAAATTAGGAACATAATGTATACAATTACACTATTTTATACAATGCAAAAAAATTATAAAAAATCAGGGGTTAACAAAGGTTAAACAAATGTAGGTATTCTAATATATCTATTTTATATACTGTGATTCATAGATATAATAGATTATATATACAATTAGAAAAAAAATGAGACTCCATATTTTCTCCCAACTAAATTGTGTTTATACCCTTATAAGATCCTCATTTGAGGAATGTTGGGTATTACTCTTTTGCCTAACGTCTTCCTGTTTAAAGACTATGATAACTACTTTCGTCAGTTATCAGGTGCTAAGAAACAAAAACAGTGAGGAGAAATTACAAGTCACACAATGTTAGATTTTGGGTCTGAGGAGGCGACAGTGGTAATATAATATGTTTCTGATGCACAAGCACAGTTTTTGTGTTCCTGTTTCCTATGCAATTGATTGGACTGAGTTATGCGCTCTGAGATCACTAGAACACGCTCCGTGCGTTAGAGAAGAGAAGGCGTTAGTGGATAGTGTAGTGATAGAATAGGACATAGTACTATACTGCCCTTAAGTGGTGCTTAGTGAAATCACAGCTACGCGTTAACAAACCGAAGCAGTGAGTGGTATCAGAGCTGTTCATTACCGTGTTGCCACCAAGGAATAAAGTGCTGTAATAGAACGCTAGCCTAATCGGGTAAATTCGTAGTGCTAAATTATGTGTCTGTGTTTTGTAATTACAGGCCTCTGAGAGTTCTTTCGTAAATGGAGCAATCACATACAATCTAACGGTGATCCCAACAGGCAATCTCACAATCAACTGCACAGTTTCTAATGAGCTGGGTTCATACACAAAGAACATCGACTTGTCCACATGTAAGTATAGCTCTGGTCTACAGCGTCACGGATGTTTCGCTTTTTTTTAAACGCAATTTCACCCCTAAAAACAGCAGTCAGATTTGATTCATAGAAGAACATCTTACTAGATACACAGTAAATTGGCTCTTGATTTCTGACCGTGAACCAAAAAAAAAAAAGTTTCATGCTAATTTTATTTAACATACAGTATATAAGAATAAATTTGGCAGCATGAGGCATAGTGAGTAGCGTTGTCTCCTCACATCTCCATCGTTCCTGGTTTGATCCCTTTATATCTAGCCAGCTGCTTTCAATCAGTTTGCAATTTTTAAAATGTGCAATATCTCCAAAAAAAAAAACAGTGTGTTGTGAGCGTAAATGTGTAATTTATCAGTATTTTTTCATATTGTCCAGTTCTTTGAACAGTTTGAACACGGTTCTCTTAATGGTAGTTTTTAGTAGGCTCTGAGTATTGTACATACGCTTGCAATTTACTGTACCCGCAAACATTCGGAAACCCCGACAAACCGTACGCTCTTATCTGATTACAGTGGTGGATGACACAACAGCGGACAAACGGGGTAAGTTCATGATGTTTTTTTAAATATTCTCCTGTCAGCGAATAGCGCATAGCTGAGCAAACTGAGATCTAGCAGTTCTTCAACCGATAGAAAAACGATGCGATTGCGATAATATCAACCACGTGAAGCTTAACCTGGATAAATGGCTACCATGTAGTCTTAGAAAATAACCAAAAACATAATGCACAGGACTAGTTGAGATGTGCATTTTATTCCTTTTTTTTAATCTGAATCATTTTCAGATAAGTGTTTTAATGTGATTGTACCTCTTTGTTAAGCAGAGCAGCCAGAGGACTCCAAAGGTCAGACACAAGTAGCAGTAGGGGTTGTCATAGGCCTGATCGTGGCTGCTGTCGCTATCGGTCTGGCCTACTGGATCTACATGAAGAGAACGAGGTAAAATTTCAATGCACTGTCTTTTCTGTAATTTAGCCATATTGGCATCTGACGGAGTTCCCCAGACCACTACACATACTGTACAGGGGATCTTCAGCTATACGTTATAAATGAAAAATTGTATTAACAAGTCACAGGGTTATAAGGATTACCGTTTTGAAATATGAACTTGTTTCCTGTGCGTAGGGAAGGCACCTGGAGTACAGGAGAAAAAGAGAATGGCACACTGGAGGAAAGCAAAAAACTGGAGGAAACTCAGAGTCAAAAAGCCGATGTGTAAAAACCAAAGGACGCTTTCAGAGTAAAGAAGGTGAGTGTTTCTTCTGGACAAGTCAGCTTGCTGGTACTTATTCTGTGACTGATACACTGGTGTAGCCTTTTAGATTGATTACTATTGTTATATTAAATACTTAATTGTTTGCTTTTGCAGATTTAGATTTTAGTACAATCCATGTAGTGTGATCGTCTTTCAAGAGTCAATGTTTAAATGATGTCTTTGTTTTTTAGGAGAGGAGGCAGTATTGTAGCGGTCTTTGTTGATTCCCACAGAAAGGTGGGAATGGGAAGCTGATACTACACCATCTTATCTGGTTTATGAACCGTTATCTGATCCAGCGTGTATAATGTATACCGCCATCCTCCTTACATGTTGGAGATTTAATAAACAATGTGTGTTGTATAATTGTAAATTTCCTGCGCAGAGGATTAACTGTGGCAGGAACCTGTTAAAAACCTAAATGTTTATTATGTTGCTGTTTAATATTTGGTTCGTTTGACAGAATAGTTGACTTTTTGTTGTTGTTGGGTTTTGTTTTTTGTTTTGTTTTTTTTTACACAGATTTGAATTTGAATTTGTTAAGGTCAATTTACCTCAAAAACTAGCCCATAAACTGTGACTCCATTTGTGTTTTGGAATAAGAGGTGTGTCATGCTGTTTGTTCTGAGGGTTTTTTTGGTTTTTTGTATTTTTATTTCACATCTCTGCTCCACATACTGAGCTGAGTTTTATTTTGCAGTTTATTGAGCACTTGGTTATCAAGATGTGATGGTATTTCTGAAATAAACCATAATGGAAGTTAAAATAAGCTTGCATGTGCATTTTCAGTGTCCTGGTTTCCTTGGCATGAGAATCAAATGCTCCATTAAAAAAAAAATAAATAAAAATTTAAGCAATATGCTTAATGATACATTTAAAATTGAAATTTCTGTGGTTTGGAAAAAATTATACCGAATTAAATAATTAAAGTGCTAATAAGGACAAATGTAAATGCTGAGTGCTCCATGTTTAGATGTTTGGACTGTAAGAGTTTGCCACTGATTGCGAATATTATATTAACCATACCTACAGTACTGATATTTTGCCTGTAATGCATATGTTTAATTTAAACCTAATACTGTTACATTTGAATTCAGCCTGGGTTGTTTTTGTTGTTGATAGATTTATATACTCCGATTTAGATTAACGTATTTTATTAATTTTTATTTGTGTGACAGGATTTCACTCATCAGTGTACAACCGTGTGTTTTACCTTGAGATATAATCCTTCTAAACTGATATCACAGCTCTGCAAGTGAAAAAAACAGGCCCCTAGTGCGGAATAATTTCTAATAATAATAATAACTAGTAATTCTCTTGTAGTCTTTAGGGCTTTCAGCTGCAGCTGTGAGACTTCATACATCAATTTGATGTATGAGCAGAGAATATGAATTAGTTGACATATTTAGTTAGTTCATGGGAATACAACAGGAGAAGCCCATCACAGTACAGAGAAGTGAAGCGCAGCTCAATCCAGTGTTCTCAGTGCGTTCACAATTTGATTAAAACAAACTAGTGTAGCTGCATTCAATTCATACTAATTCTGTGTTGTAGTGCGTTTCATTCATATTTGTAGTGTTCAGCAGATGTCACATGGTACAAGATGATGACGTTCAGTTTGCTATTCTTCTGCTGTGTATATTGTATATGCTTTGTATTCCTGATTCTGCTACATTTTTTTTTTTTTGTCATGGTTGAGACCAAAGAGGGTTGCTGTTTAAGTATTGTAAATACTTTTTTCTTTTTTTGGCATTTGCTTAAATAAAGTGTACATTTTGGAGAAAAGAAAAAAAAAACATGCCATTTGCTTTACTGAAATCGGTGGTGGATTAAAATTTTTGTATTTGTTATAGTTGTGACATAACCCCTAAAATGATGCACATTTTGATGATTTTCCAATTTTTTTAATATATATATATACAGTTGATATAAAAGTGTACACACCCCTGTTAAAATGCCAGGTTTTTGTGCTGTAAAAAAATTTGAGACCACAAAGAGTAATTTCAAAACTTTTCCCACCTATAATGTAACCTATAACCTGTACAATTCAATTGAAAAACAAACAAATTTGGTAGGGAAATATATATAAAAAATAAAAAACATACAATAAGCTGGTTGCATAAGTGTGTACACACTTGAACTAATACTTTGTTGAAGCTCCTTTTGATTTATCAGCATGGCACATCTTGACTTGGCAATATTTTTCCACTCTTCCTTCCAAAACTGTCAGATTGGGAGGGTATCTCTTGTGCATAGCCCTCTTCAGATCACCCCACAGATTTTCTATTGGATTTAGGTCTGGGCTCTGGCTGGGCCATTCCAAAACTTCAATTATCTTCTGAAGAAGCCATTCTTTTGTTGCTGTTGGTCTCTTGGCAGCCACCCTGACCAGTTTTCAGTTATGTTGTGGGGTTGTTATTGGAGCTGGGCTTGGCCTCTTAGTTCCAGACAGACAGACAGACAGACAGACAGACAGATAGATAGATAGATAGATAGATAGATAGATAGATAGATAGATAGATAGATAGATAGATAGATAGATAGGACTCTCCACAATTGTTGCAACACTTTGTAAAGATTAATAAAAGGGGTTTTAAAAATAAAATCCACCTTTTGGTGAAGTATGAAAAAATCCAACCTTTAATTGAGATAAATGTATTCAGAAAAGAACAAATCCCTCATCAAGAAAAAATTATTATATAAAAAAAACCCTCATGTGCCACAATTACTGGAACACCTGGGAATTATAGCAAAAACAATGTAAATGATGCAGAATTTTTGAGTTGATTGAAGTGTGTAGGAACTTTCAAGCTATAATTCATGACTTCCTGATTAACTGGGGACAAATATGAGGTAACACAGATGCCAAATTCCCTCAGGAAAGATGAGAGAACACACAAACCAAATGAGGGAGAAGTGTGTTGACCTTCATGAGTCTGGGAATGGTTACAAAAAAAATAGCTACCCACCTGACAATGCCCTTTTCTACTGTTAGGGCAATAATTAAAAACAGTAGAGATTAACTGGAAATGTTTCAAACTTGGAAGCCTGGACTATTTTTTTTTTTTTTAACTTCCGTGTTTCTTGTGCTCCCACGTATAGTGGAGAGGATGGTAAGACAGGGGGAAAAAAATCCCCAAAGGTCAATGTTGGTAAATGACAAAAAATACTGTACATTCTTGTGGCTAACAAGTCTCCAGCAAAATGCCACCAGACCCCATCAGATGTCACCTCCATGCCAACATAATATTTGGAAGGGATGCCAGAAAAAAAGCCTTTTCTGTCAGTAATCCCATGTGTCACCCAGTGAAACTACTACTACTATAACTTTGAACTGTGAATAATCGAATAAATAATAATAAAATTTTTTTTAAATAAATGTCAAAAATTGAATAATGAAAATAATCTTATCCCAACTGTAACATAGTTTAGGTTCTGTAATGTTGAGGGACTGTTTTTTCTCAGGAGATCCTGGGCACCTTTTTAGGGCACTGATTTTCCAGCAGGACAATGATCCGAAGCATGTGCCCAAATCAACCTAGAAATGGTTAACTGAACACAGAGCCATCTTGGTCCCCTGACCTGAACCTCATTGAAAACCTGCAGGTGAGCTGAAGAGGAGGGTGTAAAAGTTAGTACCCAGGACCCTGGAAGACCTGGAGAGATTGTTTAAAGAAGTCTCAGATGTTCCGCTCTGTATTCTCCAACCTTGAAAATGTTATAGGAGAAAACTCTGTGCTGTTTTATTGGCAAAAGGAGGTTGTAGAAAGTATTAAATGCAGGGGTACCAATTGTAGCACATGTTTTTTGTTGAAAATAGTTATTTCATGATGAGGGATTTGTTTTTTTTCGAAATATATTTATTTCAGTTAAAGATTTTTGTTTTTAAATTTTGAATTTCAGTGTGAGACGAAGGTGGATTTTTTAACCCTTTTTACTAACCCTTACAAGGGGTGCCAATAATTGTGAAGGCAATTTTTAT
>JAOVYU010000063.1:11272502-11284012 GCA_025674565.1 Synodontis membranacea | reverse complement strand
AGGGAGAACTAACAGGCAGCCTTAGTTTTAGGTGAAGAGATTCGGGAGTCTACTTCCGGGTTGACGCGGTGACGTGGGCAGTGTGTGACAGTTATCGTTTAATGCCATGCTTTTTGAGGATTTCGCAGATGTGTGAAAAAACCGCAAATCAGAATCAGAAAACTTTATTGAGGAAATGTAAATTAGTAAGGTTGCACAGAAAATTTCACGAATCTGCGAAGTCACGAATACAGAAACGCGAATGCACGAGGTATTACTGTATTACTAAATTGTTGTTTGTTTCTCTGCAAACAGTACAAACCCCCAGCTTCTCGTAAACTGCATACCATTTTGGGGGTGGAGGCTGGAGGACCTGGTGGTCGAAGAGGCGGCGAATCTGGCCACGCAGTGGCTGACTACTTGAAGTTCAAGGACCTCGTGCTCAGAATGCTGGACTATGATCCCAAGACTCGAATCCAGCCCTACTACGCGCTCCAGCACAGCTTCTTTAAGAAGACTGCAGATGAGGGAACAAACACAAGCAGCAGTGTTTCAACAAGTCCTGCACTTGAGCATTCGCAGTCCTCAGGGACCACTTCTAGTACATCCTCAAGCTCAGGTGCTCTGCAAATAGAGTTTGACTTTGCCTTCTCAGTGATCCCTACTTATAGCAAACAAGTGACTCCGACAAGTACTATTAAGAGGTTTCACCTCAATCTGTGAATGAGAACATCAGAATACATCTTCATTCAACTTATTTCTTAGAAAAGAAGAGGAGGGTATTACTGCATTAAAATGTGTTCTTCTAAGACAAACATTATAAAGCATGAATTTTTTTTGGTAACGCATAACTGCTTAGGTCAGCTGCAGATTGGTTTTGTTTTGCCTGGAATACAATAAGAGAATAAAACAGGCCTATAGTCTTCTCTTCTGGTGTTCAGAAGAGCTTATCTATTGAACACTAAACTGCTTAATATGTGGTTTAATTTGAAATGGCATTGTATTAGGCACATAGTGCACTACACGGGTACTACAGGGTAATTGTGGTACCCTAGCTACAATGTCACTCATGTGCCTTATTATTATTATTATTATTATTAACAATTATAAAGATATATAGGATTAAAAATCAGTCCCTCACAATCATAGTTCCATTTTGTAGGTCTAAATCTTCCTCTTCCAAAACACTACACATTGTAAAGTTCAAATTCCAGCAGTGTCCCAGCCATGTGTCTGGGTGAGAGCATCCTTTCCCCCTCTCCTCTATAAATTTACAGCAGTATTAGCTGCTCATGTATCTGGAAGTTTTAAAAATGCCACAATAATATCTCCAAACCCATATACTGTATTATAATTTATAATTATATTCATATTATATCGTCATATCGCCCTAGTCTGTCCAGGCTTTTTAAAATTAGTATTTAATTATTTATATTCTCTTCAATATTTATTTTTTAGATTTTTTTTTATTTTTTTATAGTTTACAGTTTTGGAGTTCTGTGTTTCTGTTTGAATTTGTATTTTTTCAGTAAGTAATCATTCAGGACTGACCAGACCTTTTCCAAAGAACTGCGAATTCTAAATTACTGAAAAATTAGGCTGTTTATTAAAGTAATCACTGGAATTGTAAATTATTTGTAAGTGAGGTTTAATCCACTTGACCTGGAAACATAGTACATTAAACGGACATTATTTTTTAGGAGGAGTTCACCTCGAGTCCCAGGTCAGCTCACGCCCTGTGTCCATTTCTGTGTGGACATATGAAAATGAAACTGCAGGCTCACTTATGAGCAAGTTCATAGTTATTCAGAAATTATCGTCACTGAAGAGCACTCGTTTCGCAAAATTCAATTAAGCAGTGATGTATTCATTTTAAAGTTGAGCATCAATCTATGAAGCCAGCCTACATTCTATTTTAGTGTGTTCCCTGTCCCAAGAGGGGAAAAACACAAATCTTGTTTATGTAAAAAAAAAAATGTATAATTTAAATCTTTAAACATGTAAAGAAATTTGTCTCAACTCAATAACTAAAACTGTTTTACTGCAACTGCAGTCCAAAAGAATCCGTTTTGAATAAACATATAACTGACCTTTTCATCATCCTGTCATAGACTGCCATCACCATGTTCATGTGTGTATCTTGCATGTATGGTTCCAGGGTTATACAGTATAGTTTAATATTTCCTGATTTACGTCTAACGTTTGTGAAAAGCAGTTAAAACGCTTTTTAACACTGCTCGTTTTTCCATGATTTCAGGAGGATCATCTGGAACGAGCACCAGTGGCAGAGCGAGGTCTGATCCCACTCACCATCACCGGCACAGTGGGGGGCACTTTAGCACAGCAATGCCAAGCATAGACTGTGACAACCTCCGCTCTCAGGTCAGTAGAGTTTTTAGAAGAACTTGGCTCTTAAAAAATGTTGGAACACACAAACATTGGAAGTGTCGGGCAAGAACAATAAAATTACTTTGCAAACGGTTTATGCATCTCACTGTATGTGTATAAACTAATGTACTAATATCTGTTACCGAATTTGCCAGCTACAGTATATATCCACAGAAGAGCCAATTCCTACAGTTTAGTCATACCAGACTTTGACCCCTTGCTACGGAGATGTCGAAGGCTACACTGAAAAATACACATATAGAATCATTTTAAGGTGGAAGCTCTACATAATGTTAAATCTAACCTAATAATTTATAACATTGATTCATTGTTCTTTGTAATTTAACAAAATGAACTCTAATGTTTAATATTGTGAGGGCATCAAGAATGACCTTTTCCCACGCTCATTAATGAATTTGAAACCGTAATTGTGAGTTATATTGGAAATTAAAATACATAGTGAAATGTGCTGGTTTAAGAAAATAAGCAACTTCAGAGCAGTAAAAATAATACACCTTTGTACTGGCTCTCATCACACCACCTTGATTGTTTTTCTGTAACAGTGTGCCTCAAAGCATTTTTGTTACCAGTTACAGCAAACATTTTTGTTTTGCTATTGTCAGTGTTTTTTGGTGTCTTGTGTTTTTTAAGAAAGAAAAAAATAAAAGCAGCAACCCACACATACAGTTGGGGTGTTGATGGGATTCAATTTTTCTTTTTGAGTACAGTGGTACCTCTGGTCATGACCATAATCTGTTCCAAAACTCTGGCCGTGACCTGAACGGAATTTCCCCATAAGACTGTATGTAAATATGATTAATCCGTTCCAGACCATATGAACTGTATGTAAATTTTATTATTTTTAAGCACAAAAGTAGTTAATTATACCGTAGAATGCAAATGGTAATAGTAAACTAAAAGTAAAAAACATTGAATAACAGAGAAAACCTTGAACAACAGAGAAAACTAACACTGCAGGAGCTCGTGCTAGACCAAGTTTGTGCTAGAGCCTAATGAACCGCTCGCTGTAAACACTTTTTTTTTTTTTTATATAGGTTTTAAACACGGGGAAAAAATTGACATTTGATAAATCCTTAATTTATATAGAAACTAACCCTAAACAAACAAGAAAACTAAACTTGCATGAGTCGAGTTCTGGAGTGAAGGAAGTGAGGAGGAAGCTGGGTGGAGAGGAGTTTACGGTTTTGATGGAGAGTCCGACTCTGTGACAGAGATGTTCTCCTTCAGGTGTTTTTTTCTCTTGTGGTTTCTTCTATTTCAGGGGCTTCTGGTGTTTTTAACCGTTTCAATGGTGGACCAAACTTCACGAAATAGCGGTCTAATCTGACTTGCCTTTTCCTGCGCATTAAAACTATTCGGAAATGTGAGACTTTGCCCGGTGTTTTTGTTTACCACCAGAGCGTGTGGTCGTGAACAGATGGCCGACTTTTTGATCGATCGTGTGTGAACAGTCATGCATGTATTTCTTTCTCTTACAGAAAAGACAGCCTTACCATCCTCCTGTACTATGGACTGATGGAGTCGGCCCAGAAGCTGTCACTGTAGAAACGCATCCAGTGCAGGAGACCACCTTTCATGTGCCTCCCCAGCATCCTAAAGCATTACACCCTCATCATCATCATCACCATCACCATCATCACGGACAGGTCATAACAGCGTTCCCTCGGCCGCGGCTCTACAACTCGCCCACCAACAGCGCCTCCACACAGGACTCCATGGAGGTTGAGCATGGCCATTTGTCCATGACATCGCTGTCTTCCTCTGCCTCCTCTTCCTCCACCTCCTCCTCTTCCACAGGAAACCATGGCCACCAGGTGTACCAGTTCCGCCAGGGGCCCACCACAGCCCTGGACTTCAGCAGAATTGGGAGCATGGGTTTGGGTGCCTTCTCAAATCCCCGCCAAGAAACTGGCATCGCTGGACATCCACCGTACTCGGGTCCCTCCAACACGGGACCCGGGCACTTCATAACAGAGGGACATTTGGGAATGAGACAAGGCGTTGATAGAGATGAGTCTCCGATGACTGGAGTCTGCGTTCAGCCAAGCTCCATGGCTAGTTCGTGACTAATCTGAAAATGTTTTGTTTTCTGTATGTGGTTATGAATTTTTTTTTTCTTTTCTAGGTGATATTTTCCTTTCCTCCTATTTTTAAATGGTGCATAGAGAACAAAAAGCTGCTCACTTTTTAGGGGAGATATCACTGAAACGCTACAACTGAAGAGTATTTAAAGTATATGTATTTCAAATCTCTCTTTTTTTTCCCACTTAACAGACACATTCACAATATTGCAAAAATAACCATCATAAGATTCGCATCTGCCAGTTCGCTCACTACACATAGTACTCATGTCCCAGTCGTTGTTTGTTAATTTTTTAATATCTCTTTTTAGTATTTCAGAGCCAAGAACTGCCACACAGCTATCTATATGTAAAGCAATGCAAAAAAAAAAAAAAAACCCATCCATTTAAGTTACAACGGTGAAACATTTTCTTGATAATTTATTTACCAGTTATTTGAAACCTCTCAAATGAGCTGTGTGTTTAAAAACCTGTAGTGTGTGCAGGACGAAGTACTCGCAGTGGTCTTTGGTGTTGTCTGTATTGTGTACCTGTGAGAAGTGTGTGCTCAGTCCGTGAGAGCAGAACGAGCTGCAGTAGTGTTCACGCTGAGACGCGTCTCACTCCGTGTTCCAGTCGTGGAGAAGATGCACTGAACGGGGTCAGATGCAGACTAGGCGTTCTCGTTAAGAACCCTGTTGGCCTTATGATTTTTTGAACATTTGAATGAAAAGAACATGGACAATACTGTTCATATATATAAAGACGGCTTTCCTCTTCTTTTAATGTAAACGATAATTATTTAGAGGAATGCTGAGTAGAGTTTAAAAAAAAAAGGAACCAAGAGGTTATTAAGAAGCCTTTATCTAACAAAGGGACTTAAGGGACTCATAATTACAGGGTCAAGTGTTTTAATCGTGACTTCCTATAATTCTTGCCTATCAAAGTAGGATTTCACAACAGTTAGTCAGACTTATATGAGATGCTTGATTTTATTTATTTGTTCCTTTTCCTTTGATTGTACGCTTTTCATCGAACACTGTTTACTTCAATTTGATTATTCACTTTTTAGTACAGAAATATTCGCTGAAATTTGTAACTGCCTTTCTCCCCTCTTGAATTATGCTGTGAACTTTACACATTTTTTTAAATACCCAAGTGATTGTTTTTTTTTTTTTTTTTTTTTTTTTTTTTTTTTTTTTTTTTATGGTTCTGTAACCAGAAATGTAGCAGTTCACCACTCCAACACAGTGTTTTATTAAATGATCAGTTTTGTCCATACTAAATGTCTATCAACTACTTTTGCAAAATGGAAATTTTGCAGAGCTTGGTTGAATTGTTGTTTGGTTAAAAAATCAAAACCCTGTTATTTTCTTTTCTTTTTTTTTCTTTCTTTTTTCTTTCTTTCTTGTTTTAAACAGTTGGGAGCATAGCATGGCACAACACTGCTGCTCTGCAGGCTACGGAGTAGCTGTGAAAGATTGCAAGGAGGGAAAAAACGTTTTTGTTGTTGTCAGTTGGTGGGTGATGCTACTTTTTTTTTTTTTTTTACTTACTTTGGATGACATGCTAATTTTTACCCAAGTACCATATTTCAGCTGAAATATCCAGGCAGTCTACTGTAGCTACTATGAGTACAAGTTGAGTTTGTTTGGTGCTTGTTTCCCCATATACTGTCTAAACAGAATCTAAATATGGCACTGAGGGCACATGGGCATATGCATGTTTCCAAGAGGTTCAGTGTTTTCAAAATCACTTTGCAGTCCAAAAAAAAAGCAATTGTTAATTAACTGCATAAGCAATCTCACCAACACTTTATAGTATAACAGTTGTGAAATGTTCTCTACCCATGCTCACACTTTGCATTGGGTATTGACTTCGACCAACCCCGTGCATTTTACCAATGAATCTTTAGTGTCCTGCTGCTAAATCAGGTTACAGGACACTATTGTACACGAAAGTGGTGTTTATTTTGCCGAAGGCATCTTTACCCTCTTATAAAACAAATAAGGTTTGATATATTTACATATTCTGAGAAGAGTAACAGTGATGAGAAATGGTTCATATAAATGTTAAATGGCTTTTAAAAATAGTTTTTATAAATGGACCCCATTTGAGTGGGGAACACAGCAATTTGCTGAGCTCAAAAACATTCCAAAATAAACCTGGAAAAACTAAACGGATATTAAGTGTCTACCTGTTTTAGCTCTCTGATTTAGTGTCGTTTCCTGAACTGCAGCCCCTTTTTAATAGTTGAAATAGACTTGATGTATATATATTTATATTTTTTAATAAAGGAAATACAGAATTCGCTACATTTCTCCTGGTATATAATTACAACTGTTTTGGCTATCATTTTGTTAAGAGGCGTTTTCCTTGGGTCAAAAATGTTTTGATCAGAAATATTCTAGTATACAGGGGGGAAAAAAATTATATTCTTAAACCGTGGCCCTTTTATTGAAAAATGTGACTGAGGAAAAGGTAGGAATTTTTTATATGACTATAAATCAGGAACAAGTTTGGTCTTAGATCCACCCTCCTACATGGAGATGCTGTGTGTCGATGGCCCAGAATCCCAAACCCGCTGTAGCGTGTTACGTCTAATGTTGTTCGTGTGTGTGTATATACTGTGATGGTTTTTGGAAACTCTGCTCTGAATGTTATACTACATTCTGCCAGAGCTTGGTCAACTAGTGATTTAACCCACGTTTTTAATGAGGTGAACATTTATGTTGGGTTTTCCATTTAATGATCGTGTTAGTGTTAAGGTGCTATAACAAATAAAGAGAAGTGTAAATATTCACTCACTGCCACTTTTTTTTAGGAACACTTGCCCCGTCACACGATCATCCAGTCAGCAAATCATCTGGCAGCAGCGTAACGCATAAAATCACGCATATACAAGTCAAAAGCTTTAGTTAATGCTCACATCAGACATGAGAATGGGGGAAAATGTGAGTAGAAATATGATGTAATGAGGGAGAATCAGTGACTTTGACGGTCATGGTGTGGTTGGTTGGTTAGAGCATTTTGGAAACTGTTCATCTCTGGGGATTTTCACATAATGGTTTGTAAATTTTACACAGTGGTGAGGGGGGAAAAAAACATCCTGTGAACAGTAGTTCTGGTTCAAACTGATAGGAAGGCCACTGTGACTCAAATAACCACTTTCCTCTAAGCTTACTGAAACTGGACGGTTGAAAATTGGAAAGAAAGAAAAAAAAAAAACATTTTCAACTGTCCAGTTTTGGCACACTGTAGCCTGTAATTATCTAAAAGTAGATCAACCTGCCATCTTTTTCTGCTCTTGTAGCCCACCTGCCTCAAAGTTCGGTGTATCGTGTGTTCTAAGATGCTTTTCAGCTCACCACTCTTAAACAGAATGGTATTTAAGTCACCAGAGCCTTTGTTAGATTGAAGCAGTCTAGGCCATTTTCCTGTGACATCTCTCATCAACAAGGCATTTCCACCTGCAGATGTACCACTCACTGGATGCTTTGGGGGTTTTTTCCATTAAGACTTTTTGTGAAAAATCCCAGTGTCTCTAATACTCTAACCAGTGCATCCACCAATCATGCCATGATCAGTATCACTGAGTATCAGTATCTTCTCCCCCATTCTGATATGAACATAAAACTGAAGCTCTTGACCTGAACCTGAAGCGCACGATTGGCTACGACCAGGCGTACAGATGTTCCTAATAAAGTGGTGGTGACTATAACAGTCATAGATAATTGAACAGGAAGTTAACTTGTTTCAGTTTGTACGCCACGCTGTATGGCCAAAAGTATGTGGACACCTGATCCTCACACCTTTGTGTGTTCTTCCCCTAAGTGCCACAAGCTTGAACGTATACGATGACTGTGTTGTGTGTTGTGCCATTAAAATTTCCCTTCACGCTAAACGAAGAGGCCCAAACCTGTTCCAGCAATGACAGCGATGATGTGCAAACAAAGCGAGCTCCGTGAAGACATGGTTTGATTAAAAAAAAAAAATAAAAAAAAAGTTGGTTTGGAAGAACTCAACCCCACTTGAACACCTTTTGGGATGAACTCAACACAGACTTTTAAGACAGGCCTCCTCACCCTGCCATCAATGCCTGACTCTTGTGTTTGAATGAAAACACTGAAATCCACACAGCTGTGCTCCAGAATCTAGTGGAAAGCCTTCCCAGAAGAGTGGAGCTTATTATAAGAGCAAAGCAGGAACTAAATATGGACTGAGATGTTCAACCAGCACTTGATGTCCACAAAGTTTTGGCCATGTGCAGTAGTGAATCAAAACACGACTGCTGATTAGAACGGATGGTTGTTTTAGGAAGATATTTATTATAACAGAAAACCGTCAACGTCGCACGAGGCTCGTTGGTCTAGGGGTATGATTCTCGCTTCGGGTGCGAGAGGTCCCGGGTTCAAATCCCGGACGAGCCCAAATATTTTTTTTTTTCTTAATATACAATTGTATTCTATGTTTTGAGATATTTATTAGAATTCAGTTTACATTTCAGTTATTTTATCGCGCAGATGCTGTTATTCAACATTCAACTTGCTAATACCGTCCAATACCTGAACATTAGAACTAAAATTGAAAAAAAAATAATAATAATAATAATCTGAGCGGCTTTTTCATTTATAATCTAACACCGTTGTACAAAAGTAGTGTTTATTTAATACATTATATTATATATCACTAATATATTATTGGCTGTTTATTTGATTTCGACTCTGTAGCATTATGATGGCACGTGTTTTCACCGAAATGCATTGTGGGAGAGCAGTCCCGTGCTTTGTTAGCTTGGCTAATTTGGCTAGTTAGTTAGCTAGCTAGCTGTGCAGTAGCTGTGCGCTGATTTAGCGGGACTGTCTAACAGATCTGAATAATAATAGTAATAATAATGCACGGGTTGTAAACAGTAATAGTTTATTTATACTAGTTTTTTGTTTTGTTTTTATAAACAATGCCAAATTTTTGCGCGGCTCCAAACTGCACCCGGAAAAGCACTCAGTCTGATCTGGCTTTCTTCAGGTTCCCTAGAGATCCTGAGAGGTAAGTGTGTCTGTTATTACTAGGACAAAAATAAATAAAGTGTTCTCCCTGCTGCCTCTTACAACACCATTCAGCAAGCAGGTTGGGGGAAAAAAATACAGGTAAACAAACAAACATGTAGCTATACAAGCTAAGCCTTGCTAGCGTGTTTGTTTTACCACCTGTACTCCGAAAACTTCACTTCCGGATCGCGCTCTCTTGGGTCCGTCCTGATTGGTGTACGATTTGTTTTGTGAATAGTGTCAGCCAATCACGGCGCAGGAGGCGGGATCTGTCAGATTACGGGTGGATTAAAGAAAAAATAGAGCAGGAGCTGTCTGGTTGTTTCTCTGAATAATTAATCATTTCATTTTCATTTCAGTTTGTTTCTACAGAGCTGTCAGTAATTAACATTTGTCATTAAGGAGCTTTACAGAAGTCCCTATATAATGAAGGGCAATCCAGAGGAGACAGTGGTGAAGACAGAGACCACATGAGATGAGGACATGAGGAAGAAACCTTTTGGAGAAACCAGACTCGAGACAAGTCACATATTTTTATCCTGAGCGTCACTGAGTTCTGTCTTTATGATTTCTTGCTGCGTAGCGTGACACTAGAGCACACACGCTCACTGGTCTCGGTTACTGTTCTATTAAGAACATACACTCGTTGGATATTTAATTCACATCTACCACGTAGAGCAGTTGCACTTTGTAAAAAATGACAGATCTGTTTTGTTTTTTTTTGTTTTGTTTTTTTTACCTCATCGACATGACCAGCACCACAAATTTGTGGGACACCTTTGACCTTCACAGTTATCCAAAGTGCCACTGAGTTGGAGGCACACAGTTGTCTTTAGATGCTGGAGCGTTACAGTTCCCCGTCCCTGAAACTAAGAGGCCCAAAACTTGTTCCGTATAGTTTGAGTGGAAGAACTTTTTAGTGACCCGCTCAGAGGCCTGACCTCAACCTCAACTGAACAGCTTTGGGAAGAATTGAAAATGCCAACAAAAACCCAACATCAGTACCTTATGCTCTTTCAAGTTCCTTCAGTGAAAAGTGATTGTCATCGTTAACACAAAACAGCACACAGTGCACAACGACAACCAAATGTGTCCTCTGCATTGTGACACACAGCAGGGGACAGCTATTTTTACAGCGCCCGGGGAGCAGTGCTTAGGCGCAACACCTTGCTCAGGGTACCTCGGTGGTACCTTGCTGGTCGGGGGATTCGAACCTGTAATCTTTCGATTACAAGTGCGCTTCCCTAGCCATTAGGCCACCAGGTAAGATTTTCCCAGAAGAGTGGAGATAATTATAAAGAGCAAATGTGGGAATAAATCTGGAATGGGATGTTCAACGAGCGTTGTGATAAACTTTTAGTGATGTATTTGGGAGCTGGAACATTTTCAGCACTGCAGTGAGCGTGATGTCGGTGTGTGTAACTGGTAAGAGTGGATCAGTTCTGGATCACCTAGTTCTGCAGCACATTGTTCATCCTCATCGTTGAGCCAGTTTCCAGTTTCCGGCTACAGCGTTGCTGTGTTTTTGGTTGATGGACTTTTCTCGGTTTTTCTCCAACCCGTGAACCCAATGCAACGCACCATGATGTCACTGCTGTTCAGTCCAGTACCCAAATATTAGCTCACTGGTGGTCCTGTAGTGTGATCCCTTTTCACTAGACAGGTTTAGACGGGGCCTGATAAATTGTGCATAGCAGCTCATGGTCTATAGAGTGCTTTCACAACAAAAATGTTTGCTAGGTTTGTGTGTAACTCTAAAAACAATTCCATTCATTGGTCAGAAATGGGGCAAAAGAAAGCTGTGTGTGTGTAGAATCACAAAAACAACAGACTATATAGTATTAAATGTACTATATTAGCTTAAAGCATTTGTGAAGGATCCGACATTTATTTTCTGTGTTTTTTGTTTTGTTTTTTTTGTCAGTTCAAATACCCAGAAGGCTTGACGGGTCCTTGAATGTAACTGTTTATTGTGGATTTAACTTTCTGGAAAACAATCTACCAGCAGCTAGAA
>JAOVYU010000063.1:11224242-11249302 GCA_025674565.1 Synodontis membranacea | reverse complement strand
GGACTTCAGCGAAAAAATATTTTGTTGTCCACTCTTTATTAAACACTCGGCACTCACTGTCTACTTTTCTTTTCTTCTGTCTGCTCATTTTTACTAAAGGGCTCAAACTGCAAAGCGAAAAAGTGAAGTAGAGAGTCTATGGAGTCACTCAAACACATCACACTCAAACAAAGGTCAATGTCCTTGGAGTGCGCCATCTGTTGGGGAAACACGGGTATTACAGGGAAAAGTAAAATGAAGGAGGTTTAATTATAATAAAATTTAATTTAATAATATAACTTGGACAAGTTCGGCGGGATGGATTAAAAAGCCCAACGGGTCGTAGTTTGCCCATGTCTGCTCTAGATGTTTTCTCTTCTTTCCAACCTATAACCCAAAATACAGGAGGAAAGACTTTTATTTTGTCATCGTCCCCCTCGATGACGCGATCAAGCTGCGACGCAATCCGTTTCCCAAATCACACGCAGCTGTCTATATAAGTGGCCTGCACGCGGTAGGTAATAACGACAGATATGTACCCTACGTAGTGCACTACTTATCGAAATCGTTGGAATTGAGATTCAGCCATTATCCGGCGCCCAAACACAGGTTTAAGGGATATATGTAAAAATATATATAAATATATAAAACAGTGTAGAGGAGAAGAAGAAGGAGACTTGAGTTGCTCTGTCGGGTTCATGACACAGAGCACAATTTTACATATTTGTTCTTATTCTTATGTTGTTGTTTTTTTTTTTTTAACTCACCACTACAACAGTAAGTATTTAATCTGTCTGGTTAGCTAATATGTAGTTAGACTTTTAGCAGTGAACTGAACACTATTGTATTTAACTGTCAGTGAGTTGGTTAAAATCATCATGTCGATGTTGTATATATAAATATATAAAAACAGGTTTAGTGGTTTGGCTTGCTGTAATGCACTGAACCAATCTCTAGCTCACTCACTACAGGCTAACAGGCTAATTTAGATCAACTCTGGGTGTAGATTTATATCTGAGCAATGAGACAAGAGGAAGGAACCTTGACAGGGATCAGGGTCAGATGGTCACATGGTGTGATTTATAAATCATTTTACTCTTAGAAAACTGTACACTTTCAACACATCAGTCAGCTACTTCAAGGAGTGAAAACATATGTTGTGTATTTTAAAACAAATAACTTGTAATCTTCTGAGCAAACTTCACTTCAAACAGTGCAAAACAGGAATCAGAAGAAGAAGGGGGGAAAAAATCATTGTATTGCATTCAACCAAAACAACATGTCTTATGAGCCTCTCTTTTTAGTTCATGTGGGCTTCTGCGCATGCGCGCTGTTTGAGGTCACGTGAAAGCGGCCCCCCACGTGACCAGCAAAGAAAACACGACTTGGGTGGGTGCAGCTTTGTCCTGTAGTAGTTATCCGTCACGCACGGATATACATCCCCCCCCCCACGTCTGTATTTTTTTATTTATTTATTTTTTGTTGTAAATCTTCTGTTTTTGTTTTTTTTTTCCCTCGCTCTCTTGTGAAGAGGTTTCCTCCTGCTCCTCACGTGCTGATATTTAAACGTTTGATTTCGCCGCGTCTCCGTTGCTACGATACGGAGTGAATCGGGGCGTGGCCAGTGAAAAGAGCGCGAATGTTCGTGTCGGAGAGTAAATAAGAGACAGATCGAGAGCGTCGTGATGTTCAAGTCGGGTTACTGAACGAGACGAAAAGTCTTTCACGTCAAGCAGTGCTGAAAGGATTGAAAATCAGATTATAGGTACAAGTGTACTGTGTGCAGGTGTGAGTGTTGAGCGTAAACTGCCTTTAGGAAGTTGTACATCTTTAGGGTCCATGTTGGAAGTAGGAGGTGAGTGAGAAGAGCAGGAGCAGAGCATCAGGATGAACATGTCTGGAGAAGGGAGTGGGTCAGGATCTGGGTCTGGTATATAGAGTAGTGGTTTGGACTGTTGATCAGAAGGTCCTGAGATCAAATCCCAGTACTGTCATGCTGCCACTGGGACCTTGATCAAGGTCCTTAACCCTCAACTGCTCAGTTGTATAAATGTGACATCTGGATAAGAGCGTCTGCCGATACAAATGACATACAGTCGACACTCGCCACTTCGCGGTTCGAATTTCGCGTTTTTTTCAAATACTGTATATTCATTAAAAAAGTTGATCGAGACAGTGAAAATGCAGGTTGCGCTTGGTGGTCTTGAGGCAATAATTTTTATTTTTTATTTTTTATTAACTTTTTTTTCCAAAAAATTGGGTGTTATTTCATGTCTAGAGGGCTCTAATAATGTTAAAAACCCTATTTAGAAGGTCGTAAACAGGTTTTCTGTGCTCTAACTATGCGTAAATACTACTTCACGGAAATTCACTCATCGCGGAAGAGTCCGGAAAGGATTAACCGCGATAAACGAGGGTTTACTGTAAATGTATGAGCTGATGACCTGGATTTAATTTCCTTATTAAAAGTCAGAATAGGGTGCCACAGCTGGATCCCTGTTGTGTGGAGTCTCTGTTCACGTTGGCCATGTGGGTCTCCTTTAGATTCTCTAGTTTTCTCCCTAAAACATGGCAGTAGGTGGATTGTAGATGGTACAGTATATTTCCCAAAGTGTAAATGTGTACGTGATACCATGCAATGGCAAAATGCAGATCCAATTCATTTCTTTCGTGTTTGTAGCAAATGGACAAAGTTGACACCTGACCGTCACGCCCAAACTGTAGCCATCAAAATAGGAAAGGACACGATTGTATACAGTGTGTTTGTTCACAAGGGCAGAGGTCCTCAACCCCCGGTCCATGGATCACTTGGTACTGGGGCGCAAAGAAAAAATATTGTGGTTTAAATTATGGTTGTTTTTCTTTCGTTAGTCTTCCGGATCTTATTTTGAAAAACGACTGTTTCCACCCTCGCCTCACTACAGCGCCTGACTCTGGCACGGCATTTCACGCATCAGAGACACAAGCTAACCCTTGGGAAAAAAAAATTTAAAAAACAGAATTCACTGGAGAGTTTTTTCGGGAAGGAACGAGCAAACGATGGGACAGCAGAAGGGTCACAGACTGCCAGCAAAAAGAAAGCTGCATTTCAATGAAAATACCAAGATTCCTACCCAAGTTACAGGTTCATCGCAACAGGTGATACACAAGCTCCACACCCGCTATGCAAACCCCTGCGGTTCTACCCGGTCCGCGGAAACATTTTCATGCATGAAACCGGTCCGTTGTACAAGAAAGGTTTTGGACCTCTGTACAAGAGCTTTACAGTTTCCTTTGATGTATCTAAGAACTCATGTGGCTGAATGATCACAGACCCTTAAATCTAGTGGAAAACCTTTCCTGAAGAGTAGTGATGGTCAGGTGTCTACAGACGTTTAGTCCTATAATGTTCCATACCTGGAAAATCTTTGAGTCGTTGCATTATCACTAATTAACCTCCTGCTTTTTTTTAGGGGATCATGGCGAAAAAAAGAAATCTCTCCAACATGGTGATTACATGCGAATGGGCCTCATGTACTTTTAAGGGACAGAGTATGGAGGAGCTGAGCGATCACATTTCTTTACATTTGAAGGAGCATCTTGGGGATGGAGACACCATGGAGGAGCTCGGTAAGAACATTACAGTCAAGAAATGGCACAGAAAGTGCTTCTTAGTAGGTAGACCTACCATAATACATTTGGGTTTGGAAAATTTGTCATTTTGCTTTTGCACATCTTCACAATGGACTGGAAATGAAGCAACCCGAATGTGATTAAAGTGTAGACTTTCAACTTTAATTCGAGAGGATTAACATGGATATTACGCTATCCGTTTATGTATTATCCATTCTTACATAATCTCTTAAAGTAATAGGACAAACATAATTATAAATATACAAATTGTTTTTAATACTTGGATGCAAATCCTTTGCGGTCAGTGACTGAAGTCTGGAACCCATGAACATCGCCAGGAAGTCTGCACTTTATTTCAAATCTATTGTGGTGGTGTACAAAGGCAAAATTATGAAAATTGTCACTGTCCAAATATTTGTAGACCTGCTGTGTTGTATATTAGGGTGTTACTGTGGCCTAGAAAATATCTTTCATTATTTATCAAAACTCCAGAGATGGGAAGTAACGAAGTACAAATACTTCGTCACTGTACTTAAGTAGAATTTTCGGGTATCTATACTTTACTTCATTATTTATTTTTGTGCCAACTTTCGACTTTTACCTCGTACATTTTAGCATGAGTATCTGTACTTTCTACTTTTCAAATCAGGGTCGTTACTCTTGCGTTTAAATGGTGTTTATTCATAGACAGTAAAATGGCATGTTTATTATTCCGTTTTTGCAACGCATTTTGCCTATTCCGTATCAATAATACGTGTCATGCAGACAACATGACTGATTGGTTTATGCTTCGAAACGTATGTAAACACACACAGAAAAAAAACAATCTTATTGGTGCATTTGTCTTTACGTGCACAAGACGATGGACGTAAAGTGAGTAAGAGAAAATAAAACCAGGCGGCAACTCGTTGGGAAATCATATCGTTCATGATGGTGTCACCAAGAAGCACAGCTCAGCGAAATGACTGATAAAACTGGTGAGAGTGTTAGTGGAGATTCCTTGGGCGATGGAGAGTTGAGTGAAGACCAGCAACACATCCCACATCCTTGGCCTTACCTTAGAGAAATGTTTGAAATCGCTGGCGGCAAGAAAGACTCCTGGAGAATGTGTTGTAAATTGTGTCTACCAAAACGCC
The DNA here is from genome assembly GCA_025674565.1 of Synodontis membranacea. NCBI lineage: Eukaryota > Metazoa > Chordata > Actinopteri > Siluriformes > Mochokidae > Synodontis > Synodontis membranacea. The sequence goes on along the minus strand of JAOVYU010000063.1, from coordinate 11,244,575 downwards.
AGGAACTTTTGGCATTCAAGAATTCGCCTTCCAATTTGAAAAAACACGTGGAGGTAAGAAATGCTTCTTGTCATGGATGGTTAATTCTTTGTTTTTAGTAATAATGGATCGACTACGTTTTCAGTTTGCAGTCCCTCAATCTCTTACACCAGTTTTATTTTTTGAACGTGTTTAGAAAAGACTGGCCGACGGAGCTTTTTGTATTCATTTCACTTCGTTTTCCTCTGCTTGCACTCGGACATGGAGTCCAGTAAGCTTTTCCCTAAAATGGTGGTTTTGTCCTTCGCAAGGTTACTTTATACTTTTGTACTTTAAGTATGTTTTGGAGCCTGTACTTTTCACTTTCACTTGAGTAAAAAAGTCGAGTCAATACTTCAACTTTTACTAATACTTTTACTTTTACTAGAGTCTTTTTAAACACAGGTATCTTGTACTTGAGTAAAGAATGTGTGTACTTTTGACACCTCTGCTGAACTCCTCACCGGACATAGCGCCATCAGATTTCCACTTGTTTCGGTCACTGCAGCATACACTCTCTGACCAACATTTCAAAAAAAGTCGAGGTTATACGAAATTGCGTAGATGCTCGGACTGTGTTCGTTATTTGCCAGATAAGCGGCAGAACGTCATAGAATCTAAAGGCTTCATACTTTCAAGACCAAAATCAAAAGACCATGAACTTATGTACCACCCTAATATAGTTACTGATTGAAGCTCATTGGTCTCTATGTGCAGTTTATCAATGATTCTTTATTCCGTCTATCGGTTAAACCGCAAGGTGCACCACACTGAGACGTTATTGGTTCAGTTCAGTTTTCGAACCTCTGTGACATTTAAATTGTTGCATGCGTGGTGTAATAGTGACGTCTCTTATGCTAACCATACACTTGAAGACTTTTCAAACACTAAAGTCTGACACCCTCTCACATCAAAAGACGCGTGCCAGCCTTACACCAAAGCCACGAACTCTGATTTTGCAATGACTGGATCTCTTGCAGGGTGACTATTTGCTTGAGCTAAGACTAAAGTTAATATTAAACACGGCTGATTTTTAATCACAGTGTCAGGATGAGACACACACACAGCTATCCTGACCACCTTACACCAAACGATCGAGAAGATGGGAGCTCAGTGCATCTCGAGCAAAACTCGCATAATGTACTCTGACATTGAAATTTTGTCTGCGACACTGAACAGTCATTTGGTGCAAGTCCAGCGTTACTACAACGCATTGAGTATTTAAGCACTGTCTCTTAGTGCCTACATCAACACACCCTCTTTGTTTTCCCTCTTGCAGGTGCAGAGCTCATTTGTGTCCTTGCAAATTAGTTTGTAATTGTTCTCTAGCATTTCATCAGTGCTTATTTTCTGACCGCGGTGTCGCAGTTGGCTAGGTGTTCTAGCTGTGTGTGCCAGCAACGTATTCACTGATGCCAGATTATACAGGATCCCTGCAATTAGACTGTTATTAAGTACGGGAGGTGGCTGAAAGTGTTCGTGTGGTAGAGAACATGTAGCCTGGGTCCCAAGGCACCTGGAAGTGTGACAGATTATAGTCAGTGATGCTGTATATAACGTGATTAGTATGTAAGCAAATGCAGAACAGTCAGCAAAGAACAGAAGCCGTTTATTGTGTCTAATTGTGTTCGCTCATTATGAGCTTCACCGCCAACTTGCAGCGCATCCTTACGAGAGCAGATTTACTGGGTGCACATCTCTTTTCTCACCTTTCGTCACTCTTAACAGCTTGAGGCAACCCTGAAGGACTCGCCCAATTAAAGGTGCCGTAGTTTTATTCCTTACTAGTACAAATAACCGGGAAGAAATGGAACACGATTTTAAAAACAAATGAAGGTGTGGACCCGGTAAAAGTGTATTATATTTTGCGTAGAAAACCTGTCTGGAAAGTGTGACTTGGTGACTTGGTAGAGTTGCTTGGTCGTGCTTGGTAGAACCATATGTTAGGTTTATGTTATCAAATCCAACTAATCATTAGAGGACAAAAAAACAGAACAATCTTAACTAAAGCACCTTTAAGAGCTATCTTAATGTACAAAAGAATTTCTTACAGTCTTTTTCAATTTCCTGTACGTCGTTCCATTTATTTATTTATTTTTTTGTTTTTGCTCAAGTAAAGATTTTTAAGAATTGTTCTTCACAGATCGCACGCATGTATAATTACACGCCGCGCACTGTCTGATCAACAACAAAAAAACGAAGAAGTCAAGCAGCAGTTATTAAATGCCATAATCATGCGACGTGCATTGTAGATCGTAAAATTTAAAAATAATATTAGGATTAATGTTATTAATATTAAAACACTACCTGTTCCAAAGTGCTGGATTAGTGCTGATTTTTTTTTTTTTTTTCATTTGATATCGTAAATAAAAAGAAAAGCAATTTTAGCTCCTCTGGTTTTAGTCTCACTGTGTCCCATGTTTTTCTTTTCAGCTGAGAAGTTAAACTTCTTGGCCAGAAACGTTTACAGAACACGTTTCCTCCTTTTATTTAGTATGTGACGGTGTTGCGTGATCTTTCCTGTCCTTCAGATGATTATCAGTGTCTGTGGCAGGGCTGCGAGTTCCTCGCTATGGGAAGTCCTAATGAGCTCATCGCCCACGCGCACTTCCACAACTTCCACAGCAAACTGAAGTTCATCGGGACTCAACTGCTCCAGTCGCATCCCGAGCTTCCCAGCTGCACTCAGGAACTGCACAGCAACAACTTGGTCACGGACATCTCTGAAGGCTTCGCGTGTCAGTGGGAACACTGCGACGTCAGTTTGCGCCGACTTCAACACGCACCTGTTTATCGTCTTTGGTAAGAGTCCTGAAGTGGAATAAACAGCAGAGGTGTTTATGTATCGGTTGTCTTGTCTTTCGGCAGAGTTCTTTCAACAATCCCGAGTGGTTTTACCGCCATGTGGACATGCACGCACACTGCACAGAGCCACAGCCGCTCCCTGATCAACAGCAGGCTCTCTTCTGCAGCTGGAAAGGTAACGCACATGTAGCTGGAAGGTAAACGTACAGTTGTGGTCAGAAGTTTAAATACAGTCATCGCGGTCACAAATGTCCTGGCAGAATTTAAAAACTGTTTTTTTTCTGGGGAAGGATGATCGTACAACATACAATACAACCTTAACAGATAAAAACAAGAATCTGACGCAGAAGCCTGAATTTATTTCGGGTTTACGGAAACCAACGCTGGGTCCAAATTATACATACAGCGCACAATCTTATTAGATTTGCCTCGTTAGATGTTAACTGATGTTTGCTGCATTCCAGGCTGTGATGCCTTTTTTAAGATCAAGTATCGGCTGCGCGAGCACCTGCGCAGTCACACACAGGAGCGTCTGGTGGCCTGTCCGACCTGCGGCTGCATGTTCTCCAGCAACACCAAGTTCTTTGATCACATTCAGAGACAGGCCGAGCCAGAGGGTGAGTAATTATTAGCCAGTATTTTATATATATATATATGTGTGAGTACACAGACGATTCCACAATGGGGTGCCGTTTAACTCGTGTAAATCCTCAAAATTATTATTATTTTTTTTTTTTATTATTTTCATCATTAAACCTAAGGGAGCATGTTTAACCAATCTAATGAGATGTTATGCCATCTCAGGCAACAATGTCTCAGTTTTGTGAAACTTCTTTGCTGTCAGTTGCTGTATTTTGCTGTTAAATAAAAAAAAAAATTAAAAAAAAGTAACAGGGTAGTTTTTTTTTTTTCTTTTTTTTTTTAGCATAACCATCATCCATGCTGAAGGACATTGTAATGATTTTTAAAATTTTTTACTTACATTCCATAATTTGAATAAACCTGAGTAACAAGTCAGCATAAAGTAAGGAAAAACCAACGAGAGGAGTAACTTCTTCTTCCCACGATCTTCAGGAAATTCTTGTTCAACGTGTGACTTTTAAAAATATGCAGTTATTTTATTGATTATAGGCCGAGGAGTTATAGTGGGCCAGGAGAAGTTCTATGTGCTGTAGATAATATTTTATTAAATTTGGAAATTATTTGTCTGAAACATGCACCCAGAGGTTGTTGTGAAGTCCACTCCACCATTTTTATATGTTTTTTGTATGTTATGTTTTATTTATATATATATATATATATATATACGTTTATATGTTAATACGTTGGTTTCTCGATAATCTCGATCTGTTTCAGATTCTCTTACATGCGCCCATTGTGACAAAGGCTTTGCTAACGAGAGACTGCTGAGAGACCACGTTCGGCAGCACGGTGTGTTCCCAGGACATGCCAACCTTCAGTCTCCGATCACGTATTGTACTCTTTCACGGAGATTAAAGTAACAGTACGCAGGCTCGTGGGGGGTTTGGAGATGTCTTTGGTAGAAATACGGTATTACAGACCTCAAGATTAAACCTCCAACCACATAGCTGACGATTGAACATGGCAAGTCAGTACATGCTCAATAAGTACTCGAATATACAAAACTAAGGATGTAATTATCTCCTGCTGTTATTATAGCCTCCGTGGTATTGCAGGAGTGTTGTGTAATCATATGTAAGTGTTGTGTCTGTTTCCTGTCTGGGTAATGGGTGGAAACTGTGCAGAGCAGGATTACTACCAGAAATGAGAACCACTGTACTGTTTAACCATTTCAGTGAAATTTGAAATTAATTTTTATGTGTATTCTTTTTTTTTTTTTTTCTTCTTCTTCTTCTTCAGTGAATCACATAAAATGCCCACTCTGCGACATGACGTGTACATCCCTCTCCACCCTTAAGATCCACATCAAGTTCCGCCACTGTGACGAGCGCCCATTCCCCTGCGACTTCTGCGAGAGCAGGTATTTGCACTCGGCGTATTCCCACACCTTCCATCTCTTACCCTGTTAAAAAAAATAAAATTTGCTTTTGCTCCTCAGCTTCAAGAATCAGCATGATCTGCGGAAGCACATGGAGACCCACAACGAAGGGGCGGCTTACCGCTGCACTGTGGAGGGCTGTGGTTACTCCTCGCGCATGGCTCACACCATGAAACAGCACTATAAAAGAGTACACCAGGTCAGCCAGTAGGGGGAGCCGTGAGCTTGCATGCCAAAGTTTTGGGCCATTTCTCATGAAGTTCAGGGTTTATATTGCAGTGTTCTTGCTGTTCCAGCAGGGGAACGTGGTGTCCAGATACAAGTGTCATCTGTGTGATAAGAACTTTTCGTGGTGTTACACCCTGACCCTTCACCTGAGGAAGAAACATCAGCTCAAATGGCCATCAGGACATTCCCGCTTCAGGTGCGCTTCACGTGATTGATGTATTTAAAACGACCGAGCTGTATACAGTTCTTCGCTTGCAGAGGTCCAGATAAGTAACTAACCTGACTAATGCTGACCGCAGCTCGCTTTAACCATTAACGATCCATTTACGGCTATAAATGACGCAGCACCACTAGCACCACACACTCCAACTTTAAAAACGAGAGCTCCTTTTAAAGTGATCCGGGGAGAATGAATGCATACTCCCCTGTCTATTCACATTTAAATATCCTGTTTTTGTTGTTGGCTTTTCTTTTTCTTTTTTCTTTTTTTTTTTAAACAGCTCACGTCGTCGGTTTGCTAATTGCTAAGCACTTGACTGAGTTTGCACAGTAGGTCCGTCTTTCACATTGGTCGTTCTGAATCCCTGGAGCACATGCATGCAAGATACAGATTTATAAACAAATACGTAAAATTCTAATATCTGTTTTACCGTCAAAAGAATTTAGAGCTTTTGAGTCATGGCTGAGTAAAGCTGACACACTGATGCATTGTGCCAACCTGAAAAATATTGATTAAACAGCAGTCTACATTTACCCTCAACACAAAAAAACAAATCTTGTGCTCTGCGTGTTTTTGTTTTTTTCTTCATCTATTGGACAAAAAAAATTTGATGTAGCATTGATGTAAAAAAAAAAAATAATAATAAACTGTCAGTGAACTCATGAACTCACAGGCTTTTATTTATCATCAAATAATTCATATAAAACACATTTATCATACAGAAAAATAATGAGGGAGGTATCAGGGTCAACTGATGATCTTGTTAAAACGAGAGTACATGATTCCTTGAAGTTAATCTGTGAATTTATAACTTCGAACGCACAGAGTAAAAACTGTACTGCAGGAAGCCACTATAGACCCTCAAAGACATTCTGGCTTCACGTCCCGTGTATACACTCGCTGTCGTCTTTAACAGGAATGCATATACGCCTGCTCGTTTACGCGGCTATCCAGGCGGCCAACCGTGTGGCGGCAACACTATGTATAAAATCATGCAGATACTGTAATTTTGACGTCAGACATCGGCACGGGGGATAAAATGCGAGCTCTGTGCTTTGGGATTTTCACACACAATATTCTCATTTACGCAGAAAAAAAAAACACAGAGTGAGGGTCAGTTCTGTTTGTGGAATTGCCTTTGTTTATAAGAGAGGTCAGAGGAAAAATTGATAGATTGGTTTCTGGCTGCGAGGAAGAATACAGTAACTCAAGTAAGCACTCTTTACAAACGTGGTGAGCAGAAAAGTATGCATGCACAAAACAACTCTTGATGTGGATGGGCTACAAGAGCAGAAGATCACATCAGGTTCCTCTCCTCTCAGCCAGGAAGCAGAATCTGAAACTATCATGGGCACAGATGAACTGTTGAGAACTGGAAAAAGACCAACTCATTATTTATTTATTTATTTATTTATTTTTTAAAAAAATTTCTTCTAATGTTCACCTGTCCAGTTCTGGCAAGTCTGTGCCCATGATAGCATCAGACTCTTGTTCTTGGATGACAGGACTGAAACCTGACGTGGTCTTCTGCTGTTGTAGCTTATCCACCTTAAGGTCTGACGTGTTGTATGTTCTGAGATATTTTTCTGCTCACCGTGGTTGTAAAGAGTGATTATTTGAGTTCCTATAGACTTCCTGTCAGCTCAGACCAGTCCGCTCATTCTTCTCTGATCTCGCTTAGCCACAAGGTGTATTGCGGCCCACTAAACGCAGGATGTCTTTTGGGGTTTTTTTTGCAACTTGCTGTGTAAACTCTAGAGAGATGTGTGCGAAAACTCTGAAATACTCAAACCAGCCCATCCGGCACCAACGACCATGCCACTCACATCAGATATAGATATCACACTTCTTCCCCATTTTGATGTTTGAAGAGAAACATTAACCAGTGCATGAAACCTTTACATTAAGCTGATGATTCCTAGTACACGTAATATTCACTTTAGGAATAGAAACATTATGTAATCTTTCTATAGTAATAAATCTTATCATAACGTCCTCTACCTGACTCATAATAATCTTTATGTCGGGCAGGTATAAAGAAGATGAGGACGGCTACCTGCGCCTGAACATGGTCCGCTTTGAGACTGTTGAGGTAACAGAAGAGCTGATAAAGAACATGGCAGAAAAACGCACCCCTCGCAAGCTCTCTGGCTCGAACGCTCAGACTAAGAGACCAGCGCTGCAAGCAGAGGCCATGAATGATGTTTCCACAACATCCACCTACCCCTCTGCTCCATCTTCCTCCTCCTGTTCCTCCTCTTCCATGACTGTGCTTGTGAATGAAGACGATAGTGCGGTAAAGGACAGAGCACCAGTGTACTGTATACTGAGCACAGTGACCGAGATGAACGGGGACCAAGAGAACACGGCCGACTCGGGGATGGAGTCAGGGGCAGTGAGGGCGCTGGCAGCTGTAGCCCGAGGGCTGGGTATGGATGTAGTATGAGGAAATATTACATACGCAAACCACTACAGACCACCCTTACTGTCGTACTGCACCTGATTTACATCGTAATTTCTGATTTACATGATCTAAAATGAGCAAAGCACAAAAATTTGGATTTTTGTTAGCGGTTTAGCAATTTTAGGTAATATTCCTCTTTCATGCGCTTTAAATTAGAATTTTATAACAATGTTTTGGCTTGGGAATTATGCTACATTTGATTTTAGAATAATTAACGTTTCATCTTAGAAATAATCTCTGGCTCTAATGCTGATTTGTAGGTTTTCCGTTTTACGACACATCCATCAGCGGTTGTTTTAGCTGACTCGTTGTTTTTACAGTATGTTTTTACATAGTGTTTATTATTATTATACTTGTACAGAAATGTTTTTGTTTTTAAGAAATTGAACATGTAGTCAGTTTACATTTGCTGACAACACTATTTATTAGCCTTTGGTTTTGTTGTAAATGTTACAACAATTGTCTAGTCGATATTAATCAAACAAAAAAAATAAATGAGCCTTTTTTTTTTTTTTCTTAAAATTCTTTTTAATTTTTTTCACAAAAATGATGGACCAGTTTCCTGGTAATGAATTGAGTAGTGGAAGTTGGAAAAAAAAAAAAGAACTCTGAATCACCACCGACACTGCAATTAAATGAAAATCTAGAATTAATCTGGACCCAGGCAACAGCCCAGATGCTTTTGCCCCTGTACATTTCCATATTTATTACGTATTTGACATGAAGTGCTTGACTCGGCCTCAGCAAGGCCCTCATTATGTCCTACTCATGGCGCCTCAACATTTCTGTCCGCCAGCGGCGTAGTCCGTCTGGGAGAAGGGGGTCGCATGTGCATTCCAGGCAACAGAGGGGGTGGAGGGGCATGGATGTAGCCTGCAGGAGGCAGAGCCTTGCTCAGAGTGCCATAGGGTGCAGTGTGAGGCAGTGCCAGGCGCGGGAACAGCGGGTTGGCGTAGGGTGCGGGCAGGAGGCCGGGATGTGCCAGCTGGGTCTCGAGGGCAGCATGGTGGTGCAGTGCCAGCAGGCGGCTCCTCTCGCTCTCCTCACGCAGCAGTGCCAGGCGATGGCGCTCCTCCAGCTGGCACCTATGCTGCTGTTCCAGCGCCAGCGGGTGGAGGAGCGGCTCGCGTGGATAAACACGCTGCAGTGGGTCACCCCTCAGCAGCAACTCCTTGGCAACAGGGTCTTTTTGAGATATGTCCAGTCCACGGCTCATACTCCGAATTGGATCCCAATGCTGGGGAGAGTATGGAAATCGCTCAGCGCCAGATAGTGGGCTCATCCCAACAAGAGGCGTCATTAAGCGAGTCCTTTCCAGGCCATGTGGAAATCCTGCCATTCCCAGAGGCACAGGAATGGATGACATCGGCAAAGGCTGCATGCCTGGGGTTCTTCGGCCCTGCACTGGTTTCTCCAAGACTTTAGAAGGTGGTTTTATTTCAGGAGAATCTTGATGCTCTCTCCTTTCCTCCTTTACTTTAACATGGACATTCTTTGCGTGCTCAGTTTCCAGTCTACTCCTCTTTGCATCTGGCTCCCACTGTGATCCATCACTACTGCGCCTCTCAACTCGAATCCTTTGCTGCTGTGGGGACAGAGTGTCCTCGGAATTAACCTTCTCCTCTGTAGGACGCTGGTCACACTTTGTAGTTTTTTCCTTCTTCTCTTGCTGACTATCCTTGTGCCTCTGATCCTCTGTCTCTCCACTCTGAGTGGGGGTTTCCTGAGATTGTACTCGTTCTCTGGCTCGGTCCTTGTCTTTTGGCTCAGGAGTGTCTCTAGGAGACTGTACTGTTTGCTTATGACTCTGTGGACTTGTGTTAGCAGGTGACAGGTGTCTTGCATTTAACTTTTCTTTTGTGTCCCTGCAAAAAAAGGAGGTAAAGCGATATAAGCAAACTGGAAATATGTTTTGGACAAAGTCTTCACTTTACATGAAACTATTTATTTGTATGCACTCTTTTTTTTTTTTTTTTTTTTTAAATGTTATACATTATAATGTATATTACTGCAGACTGTCTCAAAAGTGCAGACAGGAAACAAATGAAAAACACTGTATGAATGGAAAAACACTACTGTACAGGATGTCTATTAGATGCTGTAGCTTTACAATTTCCCTTCAGTGGAGCTAAGCGGAACAAACCTGTTCCAGCATGACAGTGTGCTTGTGCACAAAGCAAAGCCAATGACGACATGGACTTTCCAAGGTTGGAGTGGAAGAACTTCATGAAGAGTGTCATGCACAGATCCCTGACCTCAACCCCACTGAACACATCTGGGATGAACTGGAATACCAACTGTACACCAGGGCTCCACACCTGAAATCAGTGCCTAACCTCAGTGATGCTCTTGTGGCTGAATGGGCTACTCCCACAGCCATACTCCCAAACTCTAGTGAGCCTTCCCAGAATAGTGGAGATTATCATAACAGCAAAGGGGAATTAAATTTGGAATGGGATGTTCAACAAGCACATGTGCCTTTGGCGTCCATTCTCATTAAAAACAGAATAGATAAATGGCAAGGGGAAAAAATTATTTCAAACCTTTCATTTTCTTCTTTATTAACTACAAAGTCTTTCTTGTCCATTGCTCTTTCGGGGTCAGGGGGCTGGGGCCATGCAGGAGGTGTAGGGAAAGACGAGGGCGTCTGCTGCAGTCTGTTCCAGGGCTCCTGAGGTCCTGCAGAAGATGGAGCTGATTTACTGTCTTTACTGCCATGTGCAGAGCTTGGTGCTGTTTGGAGCAAAGATTGGGTTTTTTTCGATTAGATTTTTTTTGTCTTGCATCTAAGAACACAGAAAGGCCTATAAAAAGAAGACTCAAACCTAAAAAAAAAAAAAAAGCAGGTTTGATTACTTACTTATTGTGGGATTTCCGAGCCCTCCGAACGCCGTGGAGCTCAGTATTCCCAAACCTCCAAACGATGGGGGCTTACTCAGAGGGTCTACATATTTAAAATGATACAATGTTTTAATGTGTGTTTATAATGATACCAGAGAATTGCACAATAATCACGTGGGAAACCCGGTCTTACCGTGATGAGACGGGGGTGTGTGGAGATTGGTGTGAGGATGGGGTAAGTATCCATAGGGAGAGACCGAAGGGTGTGTGGGACCTGATAATAGAAATACTCTCAATATGCAATATTTTTTTTCCAAAAGTATTTACTACAAATATTATATTTAAAAAAAAAAAAAAAAAAAAAAAAACAGCATTATTTTCTACATCTGCTTCACTGAACACTTTGGGCAGTAGAGAGGTGATCCGGAGAGCAGTTCATCTAGAAAATGTTGCACAGCTAATATGAAAATTATGTTATAGGCTTATTAGATCTCCACTAAATACTGTTATAGAGTAAAAGTCCATTATTGCTCGTCTGCTCTTGTGTCGCTGCATATAACAGAGCCCCATGACTTACCAGCACTGGAAAAGATGGTGGCAGGGCGGGGTAAGTCACGCGGCTGCTGGATCATTCCTAAGAGGCCTGAACCAGAAGGTCGACTCAGGAACTCTGGCTTCAACCCAAAGTCTAGCTTGTGTGGCTCATTTTGCATCTGCTTCTGAAATGCACACAGACAAGAAAGAGCTTTAGCGTTTTAGTAGCAACGAGAGAAGCCCGAGATCAGCGATCTGGTAAACACAGATGGAGAAAGGCGTGAGGAACAATAGCTTCCAAAACAAACATCGTGCAACAGTGCCAGTGTTTGATCTGCTAACATACCTTTATTTTCTGCTGATGGTGGTACACCTGCCATGCAATGTGAACATGCATTGCACACCATTTCCCTGGCTTCTGTAAAACAAACACAGGAAATTACTGTATTTCCGATTTGTATAGATGGCTGGAAAAAAAAAAAAAGCTTTACCTGTGGGACATTGGTGGAGCTCTTACCTTTGGTGTAGGACAGGCCGAGTCCAGCAACTGGAAAAGAAGGAGCATGCTCAGTGTCCAACCGTGTACTTTCATTGAAATGATCCAAATGGTCCTTGACATACACCATTGCATTGTGCAAACAGTAGCTTTATTCACGCAAACGTGTTCTTAGACCAGAAAGTAACACGATCGGTTTAGCCAGTTTCACAGCCAGGTTTAATATCTGCATGTTGAAGCTATAATTAGATTGACGTGGCAGTATTAATTTGAAAGCTTACTCTGGAATCCTTCTGTATGAGTGGACGTGGCATCGCTCCCGGTCCAGGAACTACGTCGAGTGGGTTGGAGGCCTATTGCAACAAATCACAATTCACACAAAGCATACTGTATTAGAAAATGTTTTCAATTCTGTATTTTTTTTTTTTATTCTATAGGTCAGTCAATAAACTTTCTCACAGAAAAGGTTATGAATTTATCTGCCATTAAATATACTTATAGCATTATATATATAGTATAGTATACTAAAATAAATATAAAATACTAAAATAAATGTAATTTTGAGCAAAATGATTTTTTTTTTTTTTTTTTTTTTAAAAAGGCGATAACTTGGGTTGGTCTGTGTATGTAGAGCTGCAGCACCTTGGGCTGAAAGGCTCCCTGCAGAGAGCTGAATATCCCTGTTGGGGGCACCATGGGAGACATTCCCGGCATTACTGGAGGATACGACTGGAGTAACTGTAAAAGATGATGGCATAATGGCTCATTAGTCGATGCAATTTTTCCTAAGGAAAATAAATCTATAAACGCTGTTTAGAACGATTTGCACAGATTAATAAACATAAAAAATGCGCCATTTCATGATCGATTGGACACCAGGGAATGTAGAATGAAAGGCGCAAGACGTACGTTGTGCCTGTGAAAGGAGTCGACCTTTGGTGGGTATTTGTCAAACTGGAGAGAAAGAAGAAAACGACTTTTTGAAATTTTACAGACACCGGTATATGGTATAACTAACGTGGCAACAAATACACTAGATTTATGGATCACTGACTATGGTTCTTCAGCACAATCAGATTAGATGTTAGATTTACAAATTTGACCATCAGTAGAATAAATAAAAAGCAGCCTGGTTAACTCATCCTCACATGTCTGGTGGTGGTACGCACCAGGGGTGCTACAGGGCCTGGCAGGATCGCCGGATGAGGGAAAGGGGTGAAGGTGTGCTGGTGTGTGTGTTGGTGTGTGTGCTGGTGCTGGTGCTGGTGCTGGTGGAACTCGGTGCGTAGGTACGACGGGGCAGCCAGAGGAGTTCCCCTTTCCACGTTCTGGGAGGCCAGGAAGCGCGAGTTCAGCTCTTGGCGCAGCAGGTCCTGCTCTGTAATTTCAACCATAATGCACACGCTTAGCTTACACAATTGCAATATTTGCACAAGGACTGAAATGTAAAGTCCTGGTGTGTAGAGCATGCAAACAAAAGGATGCAGTGATGTACCCGTGTAAGGACCTGCAGGAGAAGAACCAGGCACGGCTAGAGCGTTTCCTGTTAGGAGTGGAGGAGGAGCCAAGGCTGCAGTCGGAGAAAACATGGTGCAATCCTGCTGATCCCAGGAGCGCAGGGACTGTTATATGACAGCTTTTCCTTGAAAGGTTCTTGTACACAGTTAGTGTGTAGAGATGCCTTCCTGTGCCTTGTTTTGCTACCAGGAACGAGAACTGAACTTTAATCTTCCTCGCCTGAAATCTCCAAATCCGATTTCGTCTGGACTCGTTTTTGTTGTTTCATTAACATCACTGGACATCTGGAAGAGACAAAACGATATCCAGTCAGTGCAAACATTGTACACAGCCTTCAATGCAACTTCACTGAAGTATCAGAACTTGTCCCCTTTCACGGTGTTTACTGCCCTTTTTGTGGACTAGCATCGGAACGAAAATACACACGGTGCAGTCTGACTGCATTACGGACGATAACCTAATTTAGGACGAGGCCACAAATAATCCACTAATTTCATTTGATAGCATGTTGTTCCAAGAAAGGATGTTAGTATAATGCTATCTATTTAATGTTGTTAAACAGGGCAGAGCACGCTGCAGTAATGCAGCCAGGACAAAAGCAACAGAGAGTTGGGTATGGCAGGGAGGGCCATGTCATTTGAAAGAGCTAATAAAGCAGGGGTTAAAGAAAATAAAAGCGAGCCTTTCTGCTTTTATTGCAGCACCTTTTCCATGACATTACGCTGCCGTGCTCTTTTAATTCTGCTGCACTCAAAGTAAACCTAGCATTTAATGGCTAATGTCGGTGTCACTTTGACATTTACTGGACCTTCCCAGGGGAGCAGCAATAGTGAATGCAAATGGGGCGGAGGCCCAAAATCCCAGGAGGATTGCCGATGTATACAACCTGCAATTACCTCTTTTTGAATGCCACTCATGCACATGAAGATAAGCAGTAAATCTCTTTTGTGTAGGGCTGTCAATTCGGGCCTTTTTTTCCCCCTGGAGCCTGTTGTATCTAGAGTGAAAGGTCTTTTGAGAGGTCCATAATGGATGGTTAGGCTCTCTTAGAGTAAAGCTCCTTTTGGGAAGCACCAGGGGTCCATGGAGGAGGGAGCAGTAGGAACAGCTTATTCCTCCTCTGCAGAGCGTCGCTTCTCCCCGGTGAACAGTTTGTATTGAGCGGGGTGATGCAACCCCGGGGGGTGGGGGGGGGGGCGAGCATGCTAACACCAGGAAGAACAGCAGACAAGAGCACCACTGCCTCAAGGAAACATGCCTTTGTGCTACAAAGCACTTGAGATATAGACCACGAAATAATCTTCAGTGCACCTTTGTGCAATTGTGGAGCTGGTGGATTTGTGGTGCTTGTGTAATTGTGGCGCTTGTGTGAGTGTGGAGCTGGTGGGTTTGTGGTGCTTGTGTAATTGCGCTGGTTGATTTGTGGCCTTTAAGACTACGTTTAATAAAAGAACTGATCGTACAGAAAGAGAAATGATTATTAATTGTTCCATCTTGGCACTCTTTTTTTTTATAATTATGCACGTTTTTTTTAAAGTTTTTCTATAGACATTTTCAAAAATATCTGAATATGAAATTGACTTCATAGTTTTTCTTTGTTAAAACCTTTTAAACTCGGGTCCGTTCATTAATTTCTGCGCCAAGCAGTGCGACTGAAATCTTACTACGGCCGGTTTTTGGTGATTTAGGAAATTCTGAGCTGTCACTTTCCCTTACTGAAATTCCAGATTGTCACCTTAAGTGCTTATTTCCAGTTTGAGTCATGGTACATTAATGTTCCTTTGATGCAGGTTAGGTATTAGGGTTAAGCTCCTCAAGCTGTCAGCCCACCAGCAAATGTGTCTTCCTATTTCAATCGGCACCTCTCTTGTCCAAGCAGTTTTTGTCATTCATCAACCCCATTACTGAGCTAAACCTCCCAGGCATGCTGAGTCTAATGGCCTAATCCCTCCAATCACACAAAGGTGAGATTAGCTGAAGGTTAAATACTCTTGTTCTTTACATTTTTGTCCTGCTCAGAGTGACAGGAAAATCTTGTGAAGGAGCCACTGGAAGAGGTTTTTGTGTACACACACACACACACAAAAAAAGAAAAGATAGAGGATTCAGGAATGGTTGGAGGTAAGCTCGCGGAAAGACGGCGAGGGAAGTCAGAAAGTGTTTGCGCTGGCAACGGTGGACAAGAGACAGCCTTGTAAATTCTCCCGCAACATGGCGGTTTGCGGACAGCTCTGCCTGAGTGCGACTGGCAAATGACCGAAACAGAGAACCAGTTGTTCTCGCACGCTGATAGTTTCTCATGTTGCTTTTAGTTTAGCTCGGAATGAGGCCCAGTCAGCCAGAGGGGCATCTGGACCGTAACTATAATCACACGTACAACAACGTTTAAGTATTACACAAAGTTACTACATTCCAGTGCAGCAGACTCTCAAATACAGTAACTTCCCAGCATTTCTTTTTTCAAGCAATATTTGGAAATATTTTAGAGAGCAGGAGCAAATGAAAAGTGAAGCGGAGACACACTGGGTTTTTGATTTTGTTCAATCAACAGCTCCGAGTAATCCGCAGTTATATCCGCTGCAGTACAACCTTTACATCTTTGCAGATCTGCCGCTTTAAGTGCGGAAAGTCTGCAGTCCGGCTAGAGTGTAACGAGCTGAGTTAATGAAATTTTCCTCCAGTGCATTTCTATGGCTCTCAAATAAGGCACCAGGGAGCTCTTTCTGTATACTCTACTTCTGTCTGAAAGTTCACCGTCTGTGGTGTAGGGTAACACACAGTCTAAGCGAAGACTTCCCTTATGTCTCTGCCTCTCTCTCTCTCTCTCTCTCTCTCTCTCCGGCAAAGCAAACACGCTCCCCCGACGCTAAGCCTGTATCATACTGAACGCACCACAGAACATTTCTAACATCAATCAGTATGGAAAAGGCGTCGAGTTATTTCACGCTATACAAGATGTTTTAAATATGAACATTTCGAACAAAACTTTCAACGAGCTTGTCCCGCAGTTGTTATGATGACACGCTAACGTGCAATTATAGAGTCCAACCTTAAGTGCAAACCTGAGATAACTCGGGCCGCGTTCGGTATAACGCGCGGCGTCATTTGAGCGAGACAGCCGAAGATAATCCCTTTCTCAATGTACCGTGTAAGACAGAAGACTTTGAAAAGAACACATGGATTGCGGCAAGCAAAGCGGTCTGTGCCAGGAAATAGGTGAGGGCGCTGGCATTGAGCTCTTCCATTATTTAGCGGTCAGGTTTCTCTCAGTTAGAGATTAGCGGCAGTGATGTAGGGCGGGCATGCACACAATAGCTGTCAATGCCTCTGGGATGTGTCGTGCCGCCTGCTTCCTAGAAACCAATCCCCCTAGCACGCTAGTATAACAATCTGCAGCCCGGAGGACCCCAGGGACTCCCTCCACTCCTTCCCTATAATGGACGGCTTTAAAGAATGACCTTACAAATGAGAAAGGGCTGGGCCACCTCCACGGGGCCAACGCGACGAGCTGCTGCAGTTGCGGCTCCTGACGTGTGTGTGGGATCTTGACGCTCGTAAGTTAGGCGGTCAAAGTGTTTATTCGAGCCGCGCTGAAAGCTCCCGAATGGGCAGCTGTCTTGCTGATCTCTCAACAGAGTCCACCTTGGCTGCACACCATCCCTCCCTCCCTCCCCTCCAACTCATGCCTGGCTCAGCTCAGGTTACCACGAGAACAATGTGAACCCTGTGCAAGCTCTCCAGTCTCTCAGGATCCGTCTGTACTAACACTCATACCTATGTCTGTGCTGGACTGCGAATTAATATATCATGCAGTGGCCTTGGATGGGTTATTTCCTATACATCATCTGTGAGCCAGTAGCAATTAAGTCTGCACTTAAAGCTCTTTCTGCCTTTCGGGCCTGGCAACAGAAAGCTTTTGTGAGCAGTCCTTAAAATATGATTTAAAAATAGATGTGATTCTAGAGATGTGGTACAAAAAAAAAAGAAAAATGCATTTGTTGCTTTGTGCCATAGCGGAGGGTTTTTTTTTTCCATTCTTTTTTTTTTTTTCAATATAGTTTATCAGATGGCAACAGTACCCACCCAAGTCAAATTGAAAACATGAGATATTTGGATTTATGTATTCCAGGTTACACACTGAAACATAACAGTTTTACTGCTGGACATATTTGCACCAATTCTGCTATGAGTAGGCCATTCATAGCTTTTAAATGAGGTTTGACATTCCATTGCATGTTGGTTTTTCCGCATTAAGAGCTCTGGCTATGAATCTGCGGAGGCCAAATGCTTCACTTTCTTGGAATGCCTCACAACAGTTCTTGGAAACTTTAGAGCCCTGAATGTGCAGGAAATGGATCTGGTATCAAGGCATATTTTTTTTAACAGGCTCTTCAAAATTCCTTTGAAAGACTTTGTGTTGACAAAGTCATTAAATAAAATATAGAATACACAAGCAGTTACAATCGGGCTGCAGTAGCATTGATCTTGTCCGAGCCAGGACACATCAGGTTTGGTCTCCCAAAGTAGAAGATCGTGGCCCTACGTTGAATGTGTACATTCTGGGATGTCCTTTTAATAAACACAGATCACAGGAGTCACAAAAGTGCAAAAACCTTTGGCCATGGCCAGTTGCCACACAATGTGAGCAATACCAAGGCTGGGGCCAAATCAGTTCCACAAATAGTCGCTCCAGTTATTCCAGGCAGTTACAAGGTAAGACTTCGGCGCTGAGGGAAGCTGTCAGCTTTTGACAGCTGGGTTTCAGCCAAGCTGCAGTTTAGGTCCACAGGGACCTTATCTTACTTTAAATGGTACCTCAGCAGAAGCACCATACCAACAGCATAGACAGACAAAGCATATGCCATATCGACAACATGCTCATGTAAGTAGGCCATCCCCAACCAGGCAATGAACCCATGACTTTAAACCTTTTAAAGCTTACATGCTTTAGAGATCAGTGCTATCGGTCCCAGGGTGACTAACATTGCTCAGTTACGCCGTTACGGTGGCTGAGCCATGTGATATTAGATATCATAAAGTGGGGGTTAATCAAACTGGAGTCATACAACTTTGGCAGTAAATGTTACATCATGCAAGATTAGATTTGTGAAATAGCTATCTACAGATTGCCGTTTTAAACCAGATGACTGTCTCAGACGTCCTATTAAAGTGGATTCCAAGAACTACTTGGGGGGGGGGGGGGGCCGCCTGGAACAGTAGCAAGTGCCCTTTAACTCAAGTGCACTGCAATGGCCCATAGGCTTAACAAGACACAGATGCGACATAGGATGCAACTGGATACATCTACGGAGGGGGAAAAAAAAAGGCTTTCTGTGTTCTGTGTCCAATTTTAGAATGTGCATAAGTGGCATTTAGTCACAAGGAAGGGCTTTAATGCCTCATGCCTCCGAGGCGTCATCTGCTAAAGGAAGGTATCCACCATGTACTAGCATTTCGTTTAGAGCCCTTGCTCAGCAGGTTGGTGGTCACCCCCCGACCCTGGATTCCCAGCAGGCCTTGCCATTGGTGTTCGGGGTCGCAAGGCAGGCTTTGGTTCCCTGCTGACATATGTGCTAGACAGCACCTTTTCTAAAGCACCGTCTCTAATTTAAAGACCTAAATACCATTAACTAACACTGGAGACCGTATAACCATAATCTTTTTATGTTCTTAAGTGCTTCGGTTTTCGCACTCTTAAAGGGCAAAGGCAACACAAGGCGAACGTTAATGTATTACATCAGTGGTCGTGCTTCACCTCTTACGACTGTCTATTAAATGCATTTTAGTAACTGCATTTATCAAAATGTCAGGAGTAACACAGTCTCTGTAACCTTCAATAACGCTGACATGATTCATGGTAATGGTGCCGTCTTCCAATCCAATTATTTTTAGCGATTACTAGCACACGCTTGGCTCACCGCATACACTTCCTTAAGTTATCAGGACACTAATTGGTTAACAAGATATTGCGTTTTGCAGTCTTCTCCTCGGTCCTTGGGGATTTCTCACCACGCCATCTGCTCAGAGCTAATAGGAGATATAATGTTTCTGTATTTCAGCAGCTCTCTAGAAACACAATAATGTTACACTTCTGCGATAGTTTGAGTCAAGACGGAGTACAAGTCTGGCGTCTGAGTTTGGTGGTTGTTTTTTTTTTCTTTCTTTAATCAGAGCAAGAACCCACATGTTTTATGGACTTTGAGAGACAGTCTTTGAATGAGCTGCGTAGTGAATAATCAATCTAGTGGAAATATTATTATAGCAACGTCAATCCACTAGGCCCTGTTTCATAATCTACAAGAATATTAAATGTCTCCATAAAACCCATTGCATATTCTAAGCAGCACCATGTTTACAGCTTCCGGCGAGGGCTCAGGGCCTCGTAAATTACACGGAAAAGAACATCCTGAAAGGAGCAAGGGGAAATAATTGTGCTTGGAGCCAACCAGTCCATTTACTTATGCTTAAATCTCGGGTAAGCTCTGTCCCTAGTTAAGAAGAATCAAAATAACTTACCAACGATGATGAGGAACCGCTTAAGATGACCTTGTCGTTAATGAATGATCGGGTTAGAACAGGACTCTTGGGCGCTACGTGAAAAAATCTGCGCTAATATCGACCACAGACGGCATGACAATTTCAGATAATTGGCTTTATGTGATACTTCAAGGCAGTCTGACAGGGTGTGTGGATTTCTTTTCTCTTTTTTTTTTTTTTTTTAGCAAAGGGAGATTATCTCTTCTTACTCATATTCATGTTGAGAATTTAACAAACAAACAAAAAAAACTCTTAATAAACACTTCCATGAGCTCACGTAAGAATTACTGTAACAGAACACACGGCACACGGAGTGAAGCAGTGAGTTAAGCGTGTCCTGTTTGGGGAAATAAACAGGGGTGTGTTTGGAGTTATTACTCAATAAAATCAAACTCAATAAAACTCGGACCAAGTCCTGCCCCTTAATGTCTCACTTAAATCTGTAAAACATGAGGCATTGGATTATACACTGCCTCCCAGATGAATCCACGAAAAGGACAGCATTAAAAAAAAAAAAAAGAAGGGAAAAAAAAAAGGTGCAGATAACTAAGATGTGCAGCTTCCTTTGGTGTTTATAACACGTTATTACCAAACAGTGAAAATATCTCAATTCATTGTTGTATAACCATGTGCATGCTCTTATATATATATA
>JAOVYU010000063.1:11159466-11172740 GCA_025674565.1 Synodontis membranacea | reverse complement strand
TATAAATGCAATTGTTGACATTTCTACAGTAATAGCTGACTTTCCATATAATCTAAGTCTAATAATGAATATATATATGAAAATGTGTTTAACAAGTAAAACATATAATTGTTGATACGATTACTTTTTTTTTTTTTTTTTTTTTTTTTTTAATAAAGGGGCATTTATTTAACATTTCTGGAAATAATCTCAGTTGAATGTGTCAAAATTTCCCAGCTCAGGGACAGAGAAGTTTATGCTTTCCAATTTTTTGCTAAAGGTATGGACTACATTTTTTGTATGTGTGTGGGTAAGAGAGAGCGAGAGAGAGAGAGAGAGAGAGAGAGAGAGTGAAAGATTGCTTATCACAGTTGTAACATAAGTGAGAACATGTTTCTCTCAGACATACAAATTGTAAATTCGGAAAAAAATTGTATTTATTTATTTATTTAAAAAAAAATAAATAAATTCACAGCAGATGTTGCACCTACTTAGGTCTAAGTTTTGAGTCTACAGTATGTATAACTTCAAATTGTTCCTAAACTTAAATGTAGTGCCACTTTACATTCAAACTAGTTAAAGATCGAGCTTATGCTCTGCTTGTGCAACTGGCTGCAGGCTTCCAGTCCTCAGTGTTGCCTGATGCCGGTGGTCGGGAGAGACTGCTGTAAGCAGTGTGTGAGGAATCAGAAGTGTGGTAAACAGGTGGGGGTCCATGCTAGGCTAAGAGCAAATCCCAGCTGGCTGGCCCTCCTGTCTATTCTGCTCTCCGACCTCTGAGCAATAAACTGGACTACATCAGACATCAGCAGATGAGGATGAGTTTGGAGACTGCTGAATCTTTGTTTTCACAGAGACATGGCTCAGTGACAGAGTTCTGGATGCTGCCATTTAGCTAGATGGGCTCACCTCATTCTATGCAGACAGAAATGCAGCCGAAAGATGCACGGTGTGCGGTGGTGGTTTGTGTATTTACAACACAGAATAGTGAAAGAACTTTGTGCTAGTCTCTAGATACTGCTCATCGCTGGTGGAGTTTGTGACTGTTAGATGCAGGCCGTTTTATTTTCCACAGGAATTCACTACAGTGATTATTGTTAGAGTGTACATTCCTTCCAGTGCTAACGCTAAGGAGGCACTGTGTGAGCTGTATGGCTATTTCAGCCATGCAAATATCAAGTCAGTGCTGCCAAAAATCCCCTCAGCATGTGGACTTTGCAACAAGAGATGCAAATGCACTGGATCTTGTTTACACAAACATTCCCTGCATGAACCAGGAGGAGTCCTGCCCCCACTTCAGTTTCTCAGACCACATCTTTGTTACTGATAATCCCAGCATACACACTGCATATCAGATGCTCCAAGCTGGTTCTGAAGCAGGTTAGAACCTGGCCAGCAGGAGCCATCTCTGCTCTTCGAGCCTGTTTTGAGCACACTGACTGACATATGTTCAGGGAGGCAACAACCGATGGTGACGGCACCAACTTGGAAGAGCACATGTCATCAGTGACCAGCTTCATCAGCATGTGCATCAATGATGTCACTGTCTCCAAGACTATCACTGCATGCTCCAAGCCGAGACTGTAGATGACTGCAGAGGTGTGTGAGTTGCTAAGTACAGCGAGGTCCAGACTGTCTTGGACCATCAAACCATACATGTGCACTGAACAGACATGTACGGACAAATGCAAACATGGCCATAGAATCCACAGCCTTTTCCAGGACAGTGGTGGCACTGTGGTGTATGTGGCAGGGTATTCAGGCTGACATGATGTTGAGGAAGACCACCCCTCACAACAATGAATTGCTGAGTCAGACAAGCTGGCAGATGTTCGCATCGACATCTTCAACATCTCCCTGAGCAATGCTGTCATTCCACTGTGCCTCAAAGCCACCACCATCGTTCCTGTGCCAAAGAAGTCCTCCGTGTAGTGCCTCGCAAAACCGTCATCATGTCATGAGGCACATCAGGACCCTGCTGCAGTTCACCTATCATCACCAACGTGTCATTGGCACCACTCTACATCTGGCCCTCACTCACCTGGACAATAAGACATGTATGTACTACCTCATTGAAAAGATGAGCCAGCTGGGCCTGAACACCTCCCTCTGCAATTGTATCCTCTTCTTTATAACTGAGAGACCTCAGTAAATCCTGATCAGGAACAGCATCTCCAGTACCACCACACTGAGTACTTGGGCCCCCAAGGGCTGTGCACAGCTCGAATCACATCATAAAGTTTGCTGATGACACAACCGTGGTGGGTCTCATTGGCAAGAATGATGAGTCAGTGTACAGAGAGGAGGTACAGCAGCTAATGGACTACTGCAAAGTCAACAGTTTGTCTCTGAATGTAGACAAATCAAAATAAATGGTTAATATGAGTCGGTGTACAGAGAGGAGGTACAGTACAGCCGCTAATGGACTAGTGCAAAGTCAACAATTTGTCTCTGAATGTAGACAAATCAAAATAAATGGCTCACTCACCACTGAGCATTGAAAGATCATCTGTGGAGATCTTCAAGAGCACCAAATTCCCTGGTGTTCACCTGGTGGAGAGCCTCTCCTGGTCCCTCAACACCAGCTCCATAGCCAAGAATGCCCAGCAGCAGTCTTACAGTATATGTAGCACCATTGTCCTGGCGGAATGTTGTTTTGTTCACTATGTACGTTATCACCCATGTATGGTTGAAATGACAATAAAAGCCATTAGATTTGACTTGACCTGACTAATCAAAACATTAACTGTACAGAGCCCATCTGGCTTGGCATAAATTGACTCATTTAGCAGTCTTAATATACTTGAGATTTTTGTGATCTATATAGACAATAAAGCAGCTAGCTTATGATGCCAGTTTTGTCACCAATAGTTCTTGATTTCAAATGTCTTAATTCCTCTCTGCTGGTGATAATTTGATGTATGACAGGGTGCACTTTGGACTTGTCTTTGAATCACTGGGCATCTACCTCTACAATGAATTGTCTAAAAGGGTTAGGGTGTTTAAGGTGAGAGATGGCTTGATCTTGATTTTTATTCTTCGCTTTTATTTTATTGCACAATGTGCTCGAGAATGAGGTGTACTTTTTGGCTGCATCCACCATGTCCTCTGATAATGTTATGATGTTATAAGCATGGAATGGATATTGGTCAGAATTCTTGCCACTTGTGATGTTGTCAGTGTTGGATTTAGTTTATATTGTGTGTAGTAAAGCAAATACCGTAACTAGCCTAGAAAGGAGCAAAAGAAAACAACTGCTTTTGAAATCAGAACGCGAGCTATTCTAAGCAGTGAAGATTCTGCTGAGAGCTTCATGAGCACCACGTCTTCTAAAGTTCGAAGTCTATGCTAGACATAGAACTTAAAATATGTAGGAATAATATTTTATTTTATTGTTGCATCTGGCTTTTTGATTGTCTATTGTTGCAGGTTGGTTTTGCAGTTGCACATTGTTGCTATCTTTATGCCTAACAGTACTTTTGATTTTGCTGCTGAATGAGGCAATGTCTGTTTACCTTTTAATGCACATTTCTCTGGACTATATCAAATATAGTGTATGATAATATAGTATATTGTTGCCTATTTTTTTTTTTTTTTTTTTAGCCAGCTGCTGTTTTTAGGCCTGTTGGAAGTTCTTTGAAATGCATACATTATGGTAATCAGGGTTTTAACTTACAAAAGACCTGAACCAATCTCTCTCTCTCTCTCTTGTTCACTGCTTGTTCACTCACTCACTTAGTAGCGATAAGTGAGTGCTGAAACCTGCAGCGTTTCATAGATTTTAGCTTAAGGTTACAAAATTTTGACTTTGAAGTACAGTACCACGAAGGCCAATATAACATCGTGCCTGACTGCCTATCACGGGCAAAGGGTGAGGAAGACTCACCGGCTAGTCTAGCGGTCCTTGCTGAGCATCCCCGATTGTCGGGACAAGATGTGGGAAGACCAAATGTCCGATGCCTTGTTAACATCTCTGTGGGAAGAAGCCCAGAAACCTGCACACACATCACATATACATTACACTATGCACAACAAATTTCACTACCATTCCAAGTAAGCAGGGTGGTCAACAGCTGCAGTTAATCATACCCACACCACTATGCCAACAGTGTCTGCAGTATGCCCATGCCGACTGGCTTAGCGGCTATTTCGGTTGCATGAAAACTTTGCGGAGGATACTGGAGGTGGTTTACGGTTTACGGCTGACAATGTATGGGTGTTTTGTAAAATAGTAGTGGACTACTGTAGTAAACGGGTAGAACTGTTTCCACTATGTTCAGCAACATCTCCCACCATTGCTGCAGTTCTAATTAAGGACATCATCACGAGACGGGGAACCTCCTGCTTACCCGGTTAGCGACAGAGGACCTCAATTTACATCTCAGCTGTTTAACGACATCCACAAACAGTGGGGAGTTGTCCAGAAGCTGACCACAGCATACCACCCTCAGACAAACTTAATGGAGCGCATCAACAAAAAACCTCAAGTACATGATAGTGACCTATGTGAAAAATAACCACCGGCACTGGGACAGATGGTTTCTGGAATTCAACTTCTCCCTGAACTAAATCCACACAAGAGCATGGGATTTACATTAGCTGAAGTGGCCATTGGACAGAAGCTTAACACAAGCTGTCTAGCCAAACCATCCGGCTTATAGAGTTCTGGAGATACATCAGAAACTCTTGCAGCTGGTGAGGAATAAATTGAACCAGGCACAAAAGTGGCTGGTATTACAACCAGCCTCGGTGAGTGGTCTGCTTTCAGGAGGACAATCTGGTGTGTATCTGCACTCACCCACAGTCTTGTGCAGAGGATGTTCACATGGCCAAAATAGCGCCTCAATGGAAAGGTCCAGCTAAAATTCTGAAAATCAAAGGTAATGTTAATTATCAGGTGGGTCTGCTAAATGATTCCAATCACCATGAAATGTTACAAGTGGCCAATTTAAAGCCTTATAATGAGATGGTCAGGCCTTCTTCTGAGGTGTGTGTGTGTGTGTGGGGGGGGGGGTGTAACAGCCTAATCTGTTATGTGTGTACCTGGCCACTAGGTGGCACCCAGGTGTAAGGATTCCTATTGCCTACTATGTAGATGGAGTGGGGAGGAAGAACAGGTTAGCTTTTGGGCTTAAGTCAGTAAACCTGATGGTTTTGTCATTGGTTGCAAAGAAAAATATCCTGTTTTACACATTGTGATGGGTTACTACTGTGATGGATTTTTCTCTTATACACCGATCAGGCATAACATTATGACCACTGACAGGCACCTGTTAGTGGATGGGATATATTAGGCAGCAGCAGGCTCATTGATGCACGTTTGGAGCGAAGACTGGCTTGGTCTGATCCTACTGACAAGCTACTATAGCTCAAATTGCTGAAGATGTTAATGTTGATTCTGATAGAAACATGCCAGAATACACAGTGCATCGCAGTTTGCTGCATATGGGGCTGTATAGCCGCAGACCAGTCAGGGTGACCATACTGATCCCATCCACCACTGAAAGGGCCAACAATGGGCACATGAGCATCAGAACTGGACCACAGAGCAATATAAGAAGGTGGCCTGGTCTGATAAATCAGTGTCTTTTTCATCACACGGATGGCCGGGTGTGTGTGCGTCGCTTACCTCTGCAACACATGGCACCAGGATTCACTGTGGGAAGAAGGAGGCAAACCAGTGGAGGCAGTGCCACCTACCTAAGCATTGTTGCAGACCATTTACACCCTTTCATGGAAATGGTATTGCTTGCCAAAAAACCCCAAAAATGGTTCAGGAATGGTTTGAGGAGTACAACAACAGGTTAGAGGTGTTGACTTGTCCTCCAAATTCCCCAGATCTCAATCCAATTGAGCATCTGTGGGATGTGCTGGACAAAGTGCGATCCATGGACTTTCCACCTCGCAAGTTACAGGACTTAAGGGGTCTGTTGATAACTTCTTGGTGCCAGATACCACAGCACACCTTCAGGGGCCTAGTGGAGTTTTTCCTGTTCTGTATATATTTTTCATATAGTGCATGGCCATGTGTGGTGTGATACTGGAGTGTGTGTGCACAAGGTCTGGTGTAATATTTGAAAATATTTTCTTAAATGGAGGTGTCAAGAGGCAGAAAAACATGATTTTTCATTATTTTTGGCTTTTTGCCATGATTCAGCCTCTGACATAACAAACCCCACATGTTTTATTTAGTCCACATTTTCTTCCTCTTTTTCTGAGTAAAAAGCAGGATATGACTATTTTTTTCTGCTACATTATAATAGCAA
Organism: Synodontis membranacea; assembly: GCA_025674565.1. NCBI lineage: Eukaryota > Metazoa > Chordata > Actinopteri > Siluriformes > Mochokidae > Synodontis > Synodontis membranacea. The sequence goes on along the minus strand of JAOVYU010000063.1, from coordinate 11,166,495 downwards.
TCAATCAATCAATCAATCAATCAATCAAGTAATCAAGTAATCAAGTAATCAATTAATCAATCAATCAATTAATTAATTGATTAATTAATTAATTAAAGAAGCTGTTATTCATATCAAACTTATCAAATGCACTGTTCACTTTAAGTTAAAAACTGCAGAAAATAATCATTTAAACTGTTATGAATCAGATCTAGAGCAGGCATAGGAGGCATTACACTTTTAAACATCCTCCCAAAGATATGAAACAAATCTGATCATCAGCCATATATCTCAACAAATGAAATCTTTCCAGTGAAATATGTTCCATATGCTTACTCATGGATCATTAATATAATACACATTCAGTGCTGCTTATTATCTACATATGTATGGATAATATATAGCTATAATATACATTCAGTGCTGATTATTATCTATGCATTTGTGTAAAACACTGTTATTGAGCATCAAATTATGCTTTGTGCAGCAATTAGACTGTAGCACTAATGATTGCTTTAAGACCACATGGGAAGCCCAGACTCGCCTGAAAATGCAGCAGTGGAATGTTTCTGTATTGAACATGTAGAAATATTTCTATATTATTTATCAGTCTTGGTGAAATTCAATATTATAACGTGACACACAGCAGGGGGCAGCTTTTTATTTTCAGCACCTTGCTCAGGGTACTGCAGTGGTACTTTGTACTTTGCTTATAAGGGCACTTCCCTAACCCTTAGGCCACCATCTGCAACTAAAATATGCGCCCGAACAGGGACTTGAACCCTGGACCCTCAGATTAAAAGTCTGATGCTCTACCGACTGAGCTATCCGGGCTCTGTATGTATGCTGTACCATTCTGCAATGTCATGTTCATAAACGGTTCCTGAACTCAGCCTGGCACAAGAGCACAGGATTTACATTAGCTGAAGTGGCCATTGGACAGAAGCTTAGCACAAGCTTAACACAACCAAAAGTGGCTGGTATTACAACCAGCCTCAGCGAGTGGTCTGCTTTCAGGAGGACAATCTGGTGTGTATCCGCACTCACCCACAGTCTTGTGCAGAGGACGTTCACATGGCCAAATTAGCGCCTCAATGGAAAGGTCCAGCTAAAATTCTGAAAATCAAAGGTAATGTTAATTATCAGCAGCAGGGGGCAGCTTTTTTTTTTCAGCACCTTGCTCAGGGTACTGCAGTGGTACTTTGTGGGTTGTGGGATTAGAACCTGCAATCCTTCGATTATAAGGGCACTTCCCTAACCATTACGCCACCATCTGCAACTAAAACATGCGCCCGAACAGGGACTTGAACCCTGGACCCTCAGATTAAAAGTCTGATGCTCTACCGACTGAGCTATCCGGGCTCTGTAGTCATGCTGTACTATTCTGCAACCTCATGTCCATAAACGGTCCCTGTGGTTTGTGTAAGTACATTTTATTGTCTACGCCCTCATGAAAAATAGGATAGGATTAACCAGTTTCCATCTCGTTCAAGTCTGAGTTCAGGGATATCAAGGTGAGAGGCGATGAAATACCACAGGTTTACTTCAGGAGGAGAAGCAAGATAAAATGCCATTTCTCTCCTATGAGCATTTTATTTTAATCATTTTCCAGTTTAAAGGTCAGGAAGGGCAATGTTAATAATGTTATAATCAAGATGGGTTGAAAACAGATTATGCCTTAAAAGATTAAAATAAGTGGGAGTTTCCGGTGATGCAACAGAAAAGTGTTAGCCGTATCACCAGGAGAATGCGAGTTATAATTGAAGTGATGCCATAGCCATCCATGGCCTCTAGAGAGCAAACTTGGCCTGTGCTCAGTGAGGGAGGGAGGGGTGGCATACTCCTGATAGGCATAGGTAATGAAATATTTTAATTCAATTTTGACTAAAACATATGCCCACTGATGATAAAAATGAATGACCAGAGGCACCCAGGTTAACAGTACCTACAGTCTCTCTTTTACTTCCAAGATCCTAGACAACTGTTATGTAACGTAACAGTTATGCTCATACTATGGGCAGCAGTGGCTGGGTTACTGATCAGAAGGTCAGGAGTTCAAGCCCTAGAACTGCCAAGATGGGCCTTTGAGCAAGGCTCTTATCCCTATCTGCTTCTTATCATGGCTCACCATACCCTGCCCTCTGACCCCAACTTCCTAACAAGCTGAAACAAAAGTATTTTAACTAAAATTTTTTTGCTGCAATGTACCGTATATGTGAAAGGTTTCTTCTTAAAAAAAAAAAAAGCATATGCCAGGATGTAAGCGTCATCATAGAACAGAGGCAGCACTGTTTAAAGTGGTTAATGATCTACTCCTGACTTCTGCTGAGGGCTCTGTCTCCTTGATTGTGTTACTTGACCTTAGTGCAGCTTTTAACACCATTAGTAATACTATTCTCTTTATTAGACTAGAAATATTTTTGGAGTTAAGGGAACAGCCCTCTCCTGGCTCAGGCCTTATTTGACTGATCAATACCAGTTTGTAATTGTAAATGTCGACTTCTTTATGCACACTAAGGTAAAGTGTGGTATACTGCAAGGTTCTGTTTTAGACCCACTGCTTTTTCTTTAAGTATGCTTCCTCTGGGTTAAATTATTGGTAAACATGGTATTGGCTACCACTGTTATGTTGATGACACACAGTTAAGAGATTCATTGTCATTATTGACACACCACAGCACACAGTGCACAGTGCACAACAACGAAATGTGTTCTCTGCATTTGACCCATATGTGAAGTGACACACAGCAGGGGGCAGCTATTTGCAGCGCCCGGGGAGCAGCGCTTGGGGACGGCATCTTGGTGGTACCTTGCTGGTCATGGGATTCGAACCTACAATCGTTCGATTATAGGGGCACTTCCATAACCATTAGGCCACCATCTGCCCCAGTTGTATGTTTCAGCAAAGCCAGATGAGAGACCATCTTAATAGACTTGAGGAATGTGTAAAGGACATTAGACACCGGATGCTTATTAACTTTCTTCTACTTAATTCTGACAGGAGTACTTGTATTAGGACCACATAGAGCTAGAAGTAAGCTTTCTGACTACAAGGTAACTCTAGATGGCCTTTCTGTGCAGCAGTAAAAGACTTTGATGCGATTACTGACTCCAGTCTTTCATTAGAAGCTTGTCTAGATAATATTACTAGGATTGCTGTCTTTCAGAAATATTGCTTCTCAGAAATATTGCTAAGATAGCAAATATAATGTCACAACGTGGTGCAGATAAACTAGTTCAGTTAATGCTTTTGTTACCTCTAGGTTGGATTATTGTAATGCCTTGCTTTCTGGATGTTCCAATAAGTGCATAAACAAGCTTCAGTTAGTCGTGAATGCAGAAACGAGAGCGCTTACAAGAACCAGAAGATATGAGCACATCACATCAATCTTATCCACACTGCATTGAAAATTTCACATTGATTATAAAATGGTACCGTTGATAAAGCACTGACTGGTCTCGTGCTGCAGTACCTGAGTGAAACGATCTTTTATGATCCGCCATGCCTTCTTAGATCAAAAGGTGCAGGCTATTTGTTGGTGCCCCGAATAGTGAAGGCCACAGCGGGCTGCAGAACTCAACAATCATGGAACAGCCTTACAATTAGTGTTCAGGACTCAGACACAGTCTTAGGGTTTGAGCCTAGGTTGAAATACATTTGTTTAGTCAAGTCTTTTGTTAATAGTCTTTTTAGGCAAAGGAGCAAATCTGGAGGGTTCTCGGGCATAGAGCGTTTTGGTGAACCAGGATTTTTGGATGCTGTTGCCATCCCACTCTCACATGTTCGCTCAGGTTTGTTGACGGTGGAGTGGGTGGACACTTCATGTCCCAGGACCCCCTTATGTCTGTGTTTCCTTCTGTCTCTCTCTCTCTCTCTCTCTCTCTCTCTCTCTCTCTCTCTCTCAATCTTTCTCTCAATCTCTTTTTCTCTCTTTTTCACATGCCGAGATCCCAGAGATACCGACCCCTTCGGCTGTACCTGCCTGATCAATCTTGATGCCCTACTTCTGTTTGGAGTTCTCATCACTAGGAAACCATTCATTGCTGCCAAATGGCCTCATATGGACAGACTAAAGACACATTAGATCGCTGTAAATGCTACCACTTCGAAACCATTTCTAAGATGGTTTTGGACTGTAATTGATATGAATGCTTTTGCTACAGTTGGCTTAGGACTGCAATTACTTGGATAAATTTAACTGCTACAAATAGTCTTGAATGCAAGTCTCCATCAGTGAACGGTTGCTAACTTATTGTCGCGGCTGATAACTTTAGTAAACAGTAAATTATAATGAATTTCTTGTTTTCAAAATTGCACTTTTGACTAAATGACGCATAGTCACAGATGGGAACTATTTAAAATTGCACAATCCAGTGTCACCTACATGAGGATGGGTTCCCTTTTGAGTCTGGTTCCTCTTAAGGTTTCTTCCTCATGTCGTTAATACAGCCATTATTTGATTGATTTTTTTTTTTACTTTATATTTTGTTAAAATTTGTTTTCATAACTGTGGTTTTACATGGCACATGGGTATGGGTTACTTAGAAGTGATTATCAGTTGTCTAAAACCCCCCCCCCCCCAAAAAAAACAACAGGTGTTCATACAAAACCTCCTCCTCCTCCTTCCTATTTCGGCTATTCCCAACAGGGGTCGCCACAGCGGATCTTTTGTTCGCACGTCTGATTTGGCAGAGTTTTTATGCCGGATGCCCTTCCTGACGCAACACTCCCCATTTATCCGGGCTTGGGACCGGCACGCAGGCATGCACCAGCGTGTGCACCCCCTTGTGGCTGGGTCTTTGTACAGCACCCAGCCTTCTCTGGATGAGGTGTTCATACAAAACGTTAAGCTTAATATCAGTGGCGAAAAGTGCCATAATCTTTATAAACACTCTATAAGAAATATTTTTAGCCAAACTTGGAAAAAGAATTTTGCAAAATGCATCATAAGGGCTTGTACAATAGGGTTTGCATAACCTCTAATTGAGCCACCCCTCACCCCTCATTTCTTTATGGTTCTCTAGGAAAATTAGAGGATAGATACAGCGATCTATTGCAACATGTGCATGCACACAAATACAGCATATAACACAAAGAGAGTTTATATAATTGTAAGGAGCTTTAAGGTCAATATTCGGAATGACCTCCATTATTCTTCAACACAGCCTGAATGAATTCTCTTAGGCAAGCTTTCTTGTCATTTCTTTAATTAGTCTTCAGGAATAGTTCTTGAAGGACATTCCAAAGCTCTCCTTTGGAAGATGGCTGCCTTTTGTTCCAAAAATTTTTGATCTATCATGTTTTTTTTTGTTGTTGTTGTTTTTTTTTTTTTTTTAAATCTAGGTATGCAGGAAGCCTAGAGAACTATTCCTCAAGACTACATTAAAAAAAAATAATACAAGAAAGCCTGGCACTTTGGAATCAAAATATGAAGAAATAAGGGATAGCTCAAAACTTTTGCGCAGTACTTTATTTCCTAATGACCTTGTGCAGTAAAGTTTGCTTTTAAAATTAAAAAAAAGAGAAAGAACCATGCATGAAGATTTTTTTTAATGGCTTACATATTGCAGGAGATTTTAGCATGATTTTATTTTTATTAAAGTGGAATCATACAGTTTTGGATGCCATTTACTACAATGTATTGTGCTTTGTGCTTGACAGGGATGAAAGATCCCAGCCTGATTACAGCACCATTAGAGCTTCTTTGTATTACCATTGGGTGAATTTGAGGATAACTGTATCATGCGGGTTTGGTATGTAACATCCAACACCTGAAAAGAATAAGGTTAGGTTATTATACTGTACGTTTAGATATAACATATATACACTTTGTATTTGCCAGTCGAGAATGTCAAAAATATGATATAATGCTGGTTCAGTACTGACCCACATCAGGCCTTATTATGGTGCCATTCAGCAGTCTGACAAGAAGCTCCCAGTATGTATGTTGACTATCATCCCCTGACACTCCATTCACAGTCGTAAGGAATGGGCCATAGTTTGGATCATCTCTTACATCGAATCTATGCACAAAATTGAATACTGAATTGAAGTGAAGTAAATAAACTTTATTTATATACAAAATCAAACTTCAAAAAAGCAGGAAGAAATAAATCACATTCATATAATTTTCATATAATTTATATACATTACAATACATGATTAGATGATAAATCAATGCAGAATATTAAAAAAATTATATCATCAACAAAGGCTAGTCCTGTATCTCTGTTATATGTCTAAACTCATTTGTACTCTAGTTAATAAATTATAATTATTGACTTAATGTTTAAATATATGGTCTATATCAGGATTTTTGTTGTTGTTGTTGTTGTTGCACTCGCCGTAGCCATACCACCGTTTAAAAATCACTCAACTCCGTTCTAAATAACTTACGTAAAACCATTAGCTGCGTTTTGGATCTTCTTCATAGCACCAAGTAGGATCCCTCTGTATGCAATGTGAGTGGTGAAGGTCAAATTCTTCTGGTTGGTGAGTGAGTTATATACAAGTAGTGAAATAGGATAGGGCTCCTGGGAGTCTGATTGAAGGATCATAAAAAATCACACACACTGCAAATTTAAGTTTATGCTGCTTCCGAGAAAACAAGGAGTTTAAAAAAAAAAAAAACAACTGTAAATATTATTCATTTGCATGCAGGTATTGTGATATGTCACAGTCTTGGATATACAATAAACTTCAAGTGCAAAACACACGAACAAATCCAACATGCAACATCAGAAACAGAACAGCAAATCAGAAAATGTAGCAACATAACCAAACATTCCACAAGTTCTGAAACACAGCAGCAAAACTAAAAACATCAGTATTAACGTGACAATTTAACAGCAATAAGAACATACCTTTTCCATTTTTAGCTAACGCTGATATGTTTTCTTTACTTTGTGCTTTTCGTTTTGCTGTATTCTGAATTGGTGTTACATTTTTGGTTTTCTACTGTACTTGTCTTTTGCACCAGACAGATCATGTTGTAAGTCTACAAATTCAAATGGTTCCACCACTATGCATCAGACATCAAAACTTGTGTA